>KK120282.1:43506-68820 GCA_000611955.2 Stegodyphus mimosarum | reverse complement strand
ACTCTTGTGATGAACCGAGTAAATTTCCTAAAAGTTACCTAAAACAAGAACGTCAGATTTAAATAAAGGCTGAAGAAATTTTGAGAACATGTTAACTGAATCTGGTCATTATGAAAGAAAATGTATCGGCATATTTTAGGTACAGGATATCCAAATAAATCAAATTTATTGAATTTTAAAAAGGTTGAAGATTAGAAAACTCGAATGTTCGCCTTTTTTAGACATTCAAATGTGTCCTATCATAAGCTAAGAAAACATAGAACATTTGCGAAAAAAAAATAATCCAATAATAAATGACGTTCAATAAAAGCATTCATTAAACTAAATATAGCCTCGAAAGTAATATGATCAAAACTAAACAGTAAATATTAAACTAAACATCAAAGGGCATTTGTTTTAATTTCAATGTACGTATTTCTTGGTATCAATCTATTAAACTAAACATCAAAGGGCATTTGTTTTAATTTCAATGTACGTATTTCTTGGTATCAATCCGTGGTGACCAAAAGTGCCACAGTGCATCAGAATGCCATCCAGCGGAATCTGCCAAAATTCCAAGTCATCGGTGTTCTGTACTCTCTGAAAAACTCCCGATGATAACTATTGAACAATTTTGATAACTTTGGACGTAAAAATCTTCTGCTAGTAGGCCATGGATTTTCCTAGCAGTTTCCTGGTACAGAAACGTTATGTCACTCACTTCAACTGTCTATCGAAGTGATCTAATCATCCGTCACTGTTGAAATTATGTTGAAACCTCAATTCTGACTGAAAACCTTTTGCCAAATGTAATTTGGCAAATGAACAATGAGATTAAATAATTGAAGTTTCATTTGCATTTCCTTAAGCTTATTAAACACAAGGGTATTTTTAAAACTTGCATTCATGAATTCATTTTTCATCAAAGGCAGACTTTCAAAATTTTGCTTTAATTAAAAACGTTTTTTATTAGGTAAAATATTCTTTTTTCGACTTCTTTCTTATTGTCATCTGAAACATTCGAGAACCATTACGGTACAATACTTCTAATATACATTTTGACTCCAACTGATTCTACTGAATATATTATTTATATAAGAGGGTTTGGGTATTTGCAAACATAATGAATTCTAATTTAGAAACTAATTTTCAGATATCTTATACACCTGAATTCGGAATTCTCGTAATAGGCGACCCACCGACAATATTAACAATCTTGTAAATATCTTTGTTATGAATTATATAATTAATTAATTAATTGAACATTTTAAATTGTTATTATTAATTAATTATTTATGAATAACATGATATGGTTTTGAATCATATGATTTGTCCTTGACGCTCTCCCTGTTTACCTTGTTTACAGTAGAGAGACTCACTGTATTCCCGTAACACTCCAGTCCATGGAACGAAAGATATCAGTGAAGTTAGGTCTGTTATTTGCTAAGTGTGAATTGTTCCATCAAGATGACAGTAGATGAATTTTACTATAGAGGAACAATACTCCTGATGCTGTCCGTTACCTTGCTAAATTGTGGTGGTGAATGCTGTCAACCCTAGAGATATATTTGTGACCACGTTGCTAGACTTCAGGACAATGTTTGTGTGAATGAAAAATACTGATGGTTATCGGTATTGTTTTATATCTGATTAAAATAGTAGTAACATGATGTCTACTGACAAATATGAACTAGTACCGCTCAGTGCATTTTCTGTAATGTTATAAAATCTTATATTATAGTCTTGTAATATAATAAATCTTCTGACAATCTTACTTAATTTATGCACTGATGCTTTTTAAATGGTTTCGAAAAGTAACGTTATCAGTACTTTGATTATGATCATGGTTCACCAACGATAAATCACCTGTTGCGAGAAAATCAATACATAATGGAAGCTATCTGAAATAAAGGGCAGACGTAAGGAGAAAATAAAAGGTAAACACTAAATTACTAACTTTATATAAAGTTTTGTTAGACCACTCTTAAATATGGAACTTACGTTGCCGAATTTTAAATTCTATCGCTTTATTTACATCACTTCTAGTCTTGAATAGAATTGGTTTCCTTTCGTCACTACGCCACGTGTACAGAGGACGAGGCTGACCGGTAGCAGAACACTCCAGACGAACTTCATAACCTTCATCTACTATCATAGTTGTTTCAGGTTCGATGTCAACAATTTCTGGGGCAACTGCAAGAAAAATAAATCATTTAAGAAACTATAATAAGTGCGATTTTCTACAGTCTTCTTCGCTTCAATTACATTTTCATAATGTTTTATTAATTATTAAAATTTTATTAGCATCACTTCATTGATTGTTTACAATCTGTAGCCATTAAATTTATGCTAATTTCAGAATATTTAGAAAAGGAGAGAAAATAAAGAATTTTACTGAAACGACTACAGTAAAGAAATGATATTGTTGCAAAATGTGCAGTGGCTGCGCGATGAGATAGTTTCCCTGCAAAGCGGGGCGAAAATGAAGCTCCTACAACGGAGCGGAGAAAGAAGTCTGTCGCCTGAGCAGCGTGAGTCAGCGGCGGGCTTAGGTTTGCCACAAAGTGGCAGGGAAAAGCAAGGTTGCTAAAATCGGCACGAAAGCTCCCATTTGGCCATATTTGGTGACGAAATTGGCGAATGTCTTAGACGAAGCAAGAATATTCTAGAATGCATTTTTAAGGGTTTTCTCGGGAATATTCTCGAAGGTAGGTTAAAGGCTATATATATATACCCTGCCTGTCCGGGAGAAAGAAGTGTCTTGACTTCAGAGGCTAGCCAGAGAGCAATTGACCGCTTCGGGAGCTGTACTTTAGTGCTTTGCGAGAAGCTGTCTTTATTGTGTTGCTGATTGTTTCAGAGTGTCTGTCGTAGTTTTTCGACGAGTGTAAACGTGTCTTTGGTAATAGTGCTTACTGGGGAATAAACTGGGTATGTTTTTCTTCATCAAGTGTTATCAGCAATTACTCCTAGTTGATACAGCGAAAGAAGCAAGCACATCAGCCTGTTTCTGAACTAGCAAAAAGTTTAATAATTGAAATAATTTCAGAAAATTAATAAAAGTAAGCAGTGTCTTTATGAGTCGGACCGTTACAGGCCGTAGTATGTAATGCAGGACTATGTACTACTACTAACAAAAATTATTTTAGCAAATATTTAATCAGGTATAATTTTATCATACTAAAACAGTATACCCATTTATTTATACATCAGGAATATTTTCCTTTTATTAGCGTTAAAAATTCAATTTACATCTGATTTAATTTACATTAATATTATTTAAACCTGATATTTTAGTTTATCACTTCTATATATGTATATGAGATTTGGAATATTCATCCATTTATAATATTTGATATATTGCACCAGAATAAAAACTCGTTACGCTAATGAATTCTTAAAATTTTACATATTGAAAACTAAAATAATTAATGCTCAGCTAATTGAAGAAATTTATCCTTCATTCCCGATGTAGAAAATGATAATTAACAAAGAAAATAAAATTCTTTGCTTTCGAAAGCATATTCATTGTTATCAGAAATGAAAAATGTCATAGCTAAAAATCAGGACAAAAGATCATACAAGACTTATTGATAGCCTTTCAATTCCCATTGCAAATCGTCAGGAAGTTCAATATCTTCCAATAGTTTTAGTCGACAGTCAAAGCTTACGAGGAAGCAGTACAAAAGAAACGGGAATGGTTCATTCCAGGACTTCCATCAGCCAGCTTCAGCTGAAAGGTAGTGGATAATTAAGGTCCCCATTGATCGACTAGTAATCCTCTGCATCGAATAGTGTGTTCCGCAAAGTAATGACCATTTTGGATGGAATGGCTTAAAAACCGATCGCCGGAATTCATCTGCGGAACTATTCCGGGGCTATGGTCATTCTTTTGGCGTCTAAATGGACCGAGCCTCGATTTCTGGTGAAATAAAGCACAGGAATGATCTTTAATTAATATTGGGGATGAAAAGATCGTTTTCGTGCCGGAATCTCGTAAAAGGATCATGAGTCGTTTAAAGCTTACAAAGCACTAAGGGAGCAAATGCAAAATGCGTATTCAAGAAAACCATATTACGAAAAAATTCTGTTTTTTTCAGTTCTAATTTCATGTAGTTTTTTATGAGAATATAAAGTTAAATAGAGTGCAATTTCATGAAAAGCTTTAAGTATCCGACTACGTTCTAAATTTCGATAAAACTTTTCAAAAGCTTTTTATTGCTTTATTTCAAAGCATATACATTAAGCTTCCCAAAACTATTTTTGTCTGTCTGGTGGTTAGAAGCATAATTATGGCTGTTCTTAATCGATTTCGTGAACCGGAAGTTTCATTTTAAGAATATAGAAGTTGATATCTAAAGGTATGCAGAATATTCTAAATAGCCTTAAACTGAGAGTATTTCATTTGAACACTATTGGTGATGTTCAAAAGATAATTCTGAACCTTTCCATTTGTTATTAAGTGCACGGAAACAAAATTAGTTTTGCAATTTAATTTTCGTTCTTCGCAACATTTTCCTTTCCTTCCCTTTGCGTTTCCATTACACTGAACCTATTTTTTGAAAACGCGTTTTTTTTCTAATTTTTCTTTCACACACACAAAAAAAACTTTAACATAAAATATTAATAATTTTATGAAACCGACCATAAATATTCTATGATATACTGTAAATTAAATCAACTAAACGTTAAGTGTAAAATATTTTCACAACACTAATTTTGTTTATAAATCATTGGATCGCATTCCTGGAAGATTTCTAAGGTACAAATTTCGGTTTAAACTCATGAATTTACATTAACTATTACAAGAAAAATCATGCATATAAATAATATATTATACGTTGTATTTATGAAAAATTACTTTAGGAAAAATCAGCCAGAAATAACAACATTTCATACATATTTATGTAACTTCAAAGAAAATTGTTAAATTTCTTTCGCATTTAAATTGCATAATAAATAGTGGTAAGAATATGCAATATCGACTTGAATCTAAACGTGCTATAGAACTGAAGGAAATAATATCAAAGGCTATAATAAATGCAGGTATAAAACTTTATGCATTTAAAGACTTTTCTTTCTCTTCCTTACAGCTTAAAATGTTTTTGAAAGTATCTCTTAAGATTCTGCATATAAAATAGCTTATAACTACGTTTAATGTAATTCAGAACCATATACTGCAAGGATGGAAACGCTCTGTTAATTGCTGCAATCAAAGTTTTCTAGAATTTTGCACTCCTGTTTTATAGAAAATCTATAAACACAGAGAAGATCATATGATAAACAATCCTCTTCTCAACTCCTTCAAACTAATTTGAATACTATTCAAAATATGGTTGCGATTAAAAGCTTGCGGAGGAAAAAGTTCTTTCGTGGCTAGAGGAAGTTTTGTTGTTTATTAAAAATGCAAAACGTTTGGAGCATAATCTTATTGATGCAGAAAATAATATCCAGTCAATATGCATTACATATAAGTAACATTTTAAATAGTTAATTCTAAAGATGCAAAATTTAATTAGCATAAACGTGATACGCAAATTAAGCTAAATACTGTTAAATATATAGCACTACCAGGCTTTTTAAATAAGGAACAGAATTTATTCTGTTTAAGAGGTGTAGTTACTGATTAAACAATGTATTTTTCGTTGGCGTTTGGCCAATTAAACAAAATCTGATCTATACACCGCATAACTTCCTTGTACGGAATATTTAATTATATGCACTTTTTTCTTGCATTTCATTTAAACTTATTGGATTGAATTAAATATACTTCGTCGATAGCGCATAAACCACAGTAGAATAAATGCACTCTTTGAAATTCACTATAATTGTTTACCATAGCGACACCCTGGCGCTAGGCTCACTTAACAGCTTTACATCTTATTCATTTTATAACTCAGAATGCACGAAAGTTACGTATATCATCTGAAGAATTATCTAGTCGTTGCCACATGCTCTATTCAAATACTATAATAAATCTAAAACGATGTATAAGAAATTAAACAAACCTTAAAAAAAAAGTTTTTCCGCAGCAGACGATTCAGTATTTCTCATTCAATTAATTTAGTTCTCCCTTCGCAACAAGGCAAAAATACATAAAAACTCAAAACATCTATATTACAAATTACGAAGTAAATGCTGAAACATTTATTTCCTCGAATAAATTCCAGAATGGATTAAGCATGATTTAATTCGCAATAATAAAAGAAGACGTTGTTGCGAAGCTTAGTTTCTCTAGATTGGCAACAAATCCACTATTCTGCTAAGTTTCAAATGTAAACAAATATGGCTGCCATGAGAAAAATTATTAGGCTCAGCCGCACTTAAACAACTTTTGAATTGTTGATAATTCTACAAATCTTGCATGCGGATTTGGTAAAGGCATAAAAACCTTAACCGGAAGATAAGAACAACATAATTCAATCAGTTTTAAAGTAAAAAATGCAGAATTTACAAACAAATAAGAATAAAGAAACTGAGATCACTGAGATGAGTAACAGAGTGGATATATATAAAAACTTTAACGATCTGAGGCTACTCGTTTTCGACTTACGCCAAACACATACGTTCATTCATACGTACGCACAGACGCCACGAAAAGTTCTCTTTAGAATCCATTTTAAATCAGTTTTACATTTTTTTGAGGGGGGGGGGAAGAATTCTTTATTCTGTTCTTATGTATAGATGTCAAGTAAAAACATCGTTAAATTACATTCGATAGTCAAAATAGATATTTGATGTTGAAATATGATACCCAAAATTTTTTGCGATTACCATACTTCCTTTACTCCGCACAAGGCAGTAACTATGAAAGTTTATTGTTATAGAACTTTTTTTTTCTATTTTCATAAAATGAATGAGGTATACTGAGTGCATTTTTTAATGTACAGGCATTTCATAACGATGCAGTTGAAATTGCTTGCTATTTTGGATTATTGTAAAACTAATTTTTGGTGCAAGCATATTTATAATATGCCCAGATGAGAAAATGATTAGTCAACCTGACTGCCGTACCGAAGGTCCCGAGTTCGAATCACGAAGATGGCATGGATGTAATTTGCCCCTCTCTTCATAGGAAGTAAGGTGGCCCATCTACTATATGCTTCTATAACAAAGAGACCACCTCTTCCGGGCCTTACTAGCCAACCCCAATGAGCAGCTAAAGCCTGCCATTGGAAATAAACAATTATAACATTTATTAATTTCAGTATTCATCATGGCAGACGTATTAAGCTCTTTTTAAGTCTATAAAAATGGGTAATGTAAGATACCAACTGCTTATGAAAACTACAGTGTACTAGCTGTATTTCAATGCTAAAAATTAAAAAAAATAATGACGCGTATTCATTTCGTTTTCATCATGTTTCAAAAAGACTCGCAGTTAAGTAAACCGCGAGTAAAAAGGTAGTCGCCTGATTAATCTTAGGCGTTAAATGATATATTTTAGTAGGATGTTAGAAATTCAAGGTATTTTTAGGAGTCCTGCAGAAAATATATCTTAATGATAAAAAAGTTTTTAATACCAATTAGTTAAACAAAAAGAATAAAAAAAAAACCTGCATGATATTAAATCTAAGGTATAGCCTAAATTTTCCTTCTGACATTTAAGAACAATATACAAGAACCGCAGAAGAAAGCTTTTTAAGACAAATAATTTATTAAAATAAAAAACGACTTATTAAATGAAACTTTTCAGGAAAAAGAACATATACAAATTTATATTTTAAATAATTGTACTTGCAGATTTCGCGCGACCGATGTTCTCATATTGCTTGATATCTATCTGCCTTATTTAATAGTTCTCTTGAAACTTAAATCGTGAATCTAGGAAAGATTGCTCATGAGACAGTTTCTAATTTACTTATGTACTGATTACACGTTATTTTGAAGAATTTAATGTTTCCTCTTGATAAATCAAACAAAGTTGGTTACATCAGAGCACTTTTTTCACGTTTCTTTTCTAATGTAAATGCAAAATTTTTTGCCTTCTGGAAGGTTTCTTTTTTCCGGGTCTGCTCCAAAGAAACTCTATCTCACAAGAGAGCTACATTGAAATTGTTTTTTGAAACAATAAACCTGTAAAATTTACATTCTAACAAAGAAAAGTAAGTTTTCTTCAATTAATTTATGAATGATTTTTCAACTGATTAATTTTTTCGATATGTAAATTCTCACATCACAGAAGTACAATATACCAAGCATGTAAGCTCTTTTTTAAACTGAATCAAGAACATTTGCACATAATACTCAAATGCTTACTTGAACGAAAGTAAAGAATTTGATTTTCACTTCAATTACCTCTAGAACTGCATCAAGGCGATGTGATAGAACTGGTTCTCAATTTTCTTAAGTGTTTGGAGTATTCAGAATTTCTCAGCACTCCATTTAATGGATGAAAATTCTCTTCTGATGTGTATAGATAAGGAAAGTATTTACAAAGGACATTTTAACATTCTTATTTAGATACTGACAACTGATGTTTAAAATGAAATACTTCTTCTCTAAAACGTATGAGTCAAAGAAACTATTTCTTTAAATAAAAATAAATGACATAACATATGATATAAACTTCGTATGTTAGACCTTATGACCTTTTTATATCTAAGGCCTTGAAAAATTTCAGTATAAATTCATCGATTTGAAGAAAGAATTTTATTCTTAAGGGAAAACGTTAATAATACTGCAGCACATGACAACTTTCAAAGAAAAAATATTAGATATTTCTCTGTTAATAAACAATATTGACAACCGTTCAGTCAACAAGGCCTTCTTATGAAGCTGAAAATATTTTTTCAATGTATCTCTTTCAATACGCTTATGCTGAAAGGCTAAACTAAGAACGGTAAGAAAGCATAGCTTTCTGAACTTTGTTACTTCAGCTCTTACTTTCGTACTTCTTATAAATCTGCTTAGTAGCCTGTTGGAAGAAATAAGCATTGGTGGTCAAATTTCTTTTAAATCCATTGAATACTTGTTGCATTTGTTGTTGTCTTGTCCAAACGTTTGCGCAGATAGGTCAAATAGAGCTAGAAATATCTAAAACAGACCTAGCGACGTCGATCCTAGAAAAGAAGCTGGCACTCTGGGGGAGAAAATTATGATAGCTGAAATAATTCGGTTGTTTTTTAGCTCAAGAATAGAATTTTTCTTAATGTAGGAGATGAGTCTTCGGCTGGCTATTACATTTGCATCGGCAAGGGCTAAACTGTTGGAAAGTTGAGTACCATTCTGGGTTTCTTTGGCGAGGTAGCCGCTCATTGCCAGAAATACTGACATGCGTTGAACACTGTAGTGTGCAGGCTTTTGGGGCAGCTATTATTGCGTTTATGAGCAAAACAATATCCTGAGCAAGTTGAGAGTTACCTTTCTGGATCGCCTGGAGCGCAGATTTAAAATCAGAAGCAATTATGATGCCACCGCAATTCTGAACTGCCTCGGAGTGAACAATATCCAAAACATCTTTGATAGCTAACAGGTCGAAGGTAGCTATCAAGCTTGTTGTAACTTGTTGCATTTTATTCCTGTATTTATGTTTACGTTTATTTGTTTATGAATTAGCATCCTAAAAGAACTGAATGAGTAGCTGTTGGTAGACAGTAAAAAATTAATTTCCTTAACTGCAACCACAGTTTGCTATTGGTTAGGCGCTACTTTATAGTATACAGTCTATTGCTTATGTGTTCTCTACAAGATATTTTTTTTGTCATTTATTTGACATTCACTTCGTATGACAAGATATAAAAAGATGTAATTTCAGTGCTCTGGAGAATTTCAAATAATCATCCGATTTACCGTTTGTTTCGTATGTAACAGATATCAGGACAATATTTTTTTCCCTTTGGCATGTAAGTGAGAATGAGTATTTTCTGTTGAATTCTTCATAATTGACATGGCAAATGCAGTGGTAATGGGATTCTCTTTTAGCATCCTTTTCCGGATTTGTGTAGAATTACAGAATCCCTCCATCAAAGAGAATAACAATAACATGAAGCATTAATGATTTGTATTGGCAATTGAGTTACTTGTCATTCAAAAATTCCTGTTATTGTCATACAGCAGCTGGAACCACAGCAAATGAAAATATTTTGCATTACATTCACTTGGGAGAAAAAATGCTCACTGAATTTCGAACCTCAAGAGAAGACCTGCTGTTATCTTACCTCCAGGAATGCAATTCTCAGATATAGTGTTTGCTGGCATATCTCAAAGAATCTGATCGCAATTTGCAGAGACATTAGGATGTTTGATGCAGGAGATATTAAAAATTAAGCAATGCCCTCTCTGGGACTCGAATCTTCACCTCTCGAATACGAGCCGAGTGTGCTACCTTTACACCACGAAGGCATGGAGAAAGGAGGAAGAAAAGACCTTATACACTCTCCTTTTTAAAAGGCGACTGGGGATTACGAGACCCAATCGCCAAATCCTGGTGGCGAAGATCATCATCCACCACCTCTTTAGTTCGGGGGGCTAGTGAGGAGACATTAGAATTTTGGAAGTAGAAAATTCGAAAAAATGAGCAATACTCTCGCCGAAACGCGAACCTGGACCTCTCGAATACGCGACAAATATACTACTGTTACACCACGAAAGCATGAGGAAAGGAGGGAGGAAATACCTTATAAAAAACTTCCTACGTCTAAATCTAAAAACCAATGTTTAAAATGAACACCAGTGGACCTTCGTATGGATTTAAAACATCAAAAGCGCGTTCTCATGGGTTAATGTATTTAGCTTAGTTTTTCGTAAATTACTTAAAACCATGCATTATGAATAGTGATAATCACAGTTTTACATCGCTATCAATATTCCCATAGCTGAAATTATGATCGAGATGCACTCACTGCAACTCGAAATACAGCGCCTGCTTCATTGAATGTATAAATTACGTAATATGTCAAATTACACCGAATCAATCAATCACCGTATCTCTGTAAAAATTAACACATTAAATAAATTCTTTTAAAGAGAAATTTAGTAGTTGCTTACATGATACAGACACAGCGTTTTATCAATTCTAAAATACATTTATTTTTCTCTTGTAGAGCTTAATTGTAAAAATGAATTGTGTACTTACATCATTAAACATTCTGATTCCTGTATTTAACGTTAACTGTCAAGAAGTAAGAGAGAATTCTAGAATTTTTTTGTCCAGCATTGTTTTGGGACATAAACAAAGAGTTAGTGCAATTAACGGTATATTCATTAAACAGCATCCATGTATTTTTCTGGTTGAAAAATTAAAGATAAATCTATTTCTTTGATTAAGTTTTTTCTGTGGAAGAACAGTTTACTCTGTTTCAGTAAGAAACTTTGTGAAGCCTTGTTACTTTTTCCCAGAAGTATTATTAGATTAATCGTTTATCTTATTCGTTGCAAAAATGAAAATTTTATTTGAAAGGAGAGAGGATACTATCTGTGGATTTCCTTTCCTTTTTTTAATTCAATATCGTATTGAGTTAGTTAATTTTTGTTGTTATTATATGTATCAGTTTTCTTTTAAATACACTTTTCTGGACGGAAGAAAATTCACATAATCAGTATCTCAAAGGTTAAAGAATCGAAATATTGGCAGTCCGTTTCGTGTCATATTCAGTGAGTTTGAGCGGATTAGATACATAAGGTTTTTGAGGTCTTCCTCGTGTATAAATAAATACTAGCGCAATCGTTTTAAAAAGTTTCTCTCTGAAGAGCACGTTGGCACCTGTAGTTTGTTTTGACATAATGAAACTCACTGGGGAAAAATTCTCTTACCCTTGATGTTCGGTTATTTCACTATTGTCGATATTTGATTGTTTAATGAAAATTATCGTCATTAAATCACTACTATAAAATTGTGAATATGCAGAGGGTGAGAACACATTTCCAAGAAAAAATCGAGATAAAAGAATAAGAACAAAAGGTTCAAAAAATTATAACAGCAGCAAAACTAGAAACGCATAAAAATAGTCCTATATAATAAAACTGTAGAGAGAACGGAAGTTAAAAATTTAAAAAAAATTCTATATAATAAATACTAATATCTTCAGCCAAAATTTACTGTTAAAAATGTTAAAAATACATTTAAAGGAAAAAAAAGAAATTTAAGTCTAATTTGTATTTTTATATTTTTTTTTAAAATTATAAGATAAAAGAAACTGCTATCTGTTTCAAGTAAGCATCATATTTTCAATTTAATACTTAAAATAATTTAAATAGTAAAGAAAAATTGCTGTAATATTATTTCATCGTGAATTAACGTCACATGAAGAATGTGCTGAAAATTCATCCATACGCAATCAATTTGACGAAAATATGTTTTGAATATTTATGAAAGATTTCTACTTCAAATATAAGTAAAGTAGTCCTGAGTTATTTGAGTAGTATTTTGTTGTTGAGATACAACAAAAAGATTCAAAAGCGAATGGCAAAACGAATGGCTCATTTCTTATATTTTTATTTTACAATGCAAATTTCTATAAAAGAAAGATTTAATTAACAGAACGTTTTTCTGGATTACTTGCACTCAAAGCTTGTAATAAACATTTCTTTCAAATTGCAAAGTATTTTTTATTTTGCAAAGACACAGATTCAGAAAACTTAAAATAACCTCGAAAACTGAAAAAAAAAATCGAAAAAGGTACCTTATAAAAACTAAAAATCGGAATTTAGTAAACAGATTTTAGTAATTTAATACATTTTTTATTATGATCTAAATTAGAAAATATCACATTCATATAATACTGTAATATATTGTATATAACATATAGTAAATTCTGATATGCAATTTGTACATAGTATATACATATATATATTAAAAGCAATTTGTTTTACTGCCCTGTTCCGATGGCATCATTTTATTCTCTTTTATTAACTACACCACTCGGATACATATAACCTGATATTAAGTGTCCGCGAAGATAAAAGGTTACAGACTCTGATTTAGACGATCCTTCATCTACAACAGGAGGGAGGAAACAGCAAAGCAATTTTGATTAGGCAGCACTTCATTGGTGAACTAAAGTCAGCACTCGGAATGTTTAGCCTTGTGTCGGTAAAGATTTTTGCTAGCTCTTTATTGCCTGACAAAGAAAGCTCGTAAAGCCTCTTCGGACGGAACCGGAAATTAAATTTCGATCCGAACTTCCGGAAAGCGGTGCCTGACATGTGAGATGAGAATCACCGATCAACCTTCTGATTTCTTAAACGACTGCTAGAAAACGACGCGATACAAATCGCCAGACGTGAGGACTTTCTCCATTACCGTGCCACAGAATCAATTGCAAAAAACGAGTTTTTTTTTTCTTGTCTTTGGAGGAAATTTTCCGGCAGCACTTTTTCCTCCCTTTCAGAATTTCAAAGTAAAGATAACCAACAGAACAAAAGGTTTTTATTTTATTTTATTTTACTTCCTCTTTTTCTTATCTAGGTAACAATCATTAACCGTGGAATTTGTTCAAATACTGTAAGTAAGAAACATAACACGCCAAGAATGGTGCGAGGTAGTAACAGCTGCAAAGAAAAGTGAGTTAGGTTTTCTTTTTTATGATTTTAAAAAAGCTCGGAAAATTGGAAATATTCTGCAACAACCACGCAGTTTGTTGAATTCTTTGTATCTCCAGTTCTGTAATACATTACAGACTTTCTTTGTTTGGTTACACGGGGCATCCTTTCAACACATTCAGAGCAAAATTGAATTTTCTACGAAATGTTTCGAGAAAATTTCGTAGTAAATATTTCTTAATGCCCTGTTTTTGCAAAGAAAACGGCAAACGTTTATTTGATATTTGAAAGCATATGACAGTTTGAGATGTATTTAACTCAGCTCAGCTCACTGTTCATTATCCGTAAAATTCAATATTTTTAGAAAACTGTAGAATTTTCTGCGTAGTTTCTCTTCTCTGAAATGTTTTTTCTCATGTTTCCATGAAACTCATTTTATTTTGTGGAATTATAGGTTCGAAAGTTATTCCTAACAAAAACACGATTTCAAACGTATCTTTTTCTCTTTTGATGAAACATCTGCTACTACACTAAATATTTATTTTTTCCACAAACAGCATCCGAAAAGCATGTTCTGAGCTTTTAACCAAAATTGTTTACTTTAAGTATAAAGAGAATAATTCTCAGATATTTAAATAATGATATAAGAAAAACCTATGGTTAACCATTGCTTTCTTTATTTTCATGTAATTTAAATACATTTTACAAACATTGCTACAAATATGAAGCTACGGTTGTTACAAAATATGCTGATCCGACGCTGGCATTTTGTTCTATCATTTTCTTGCACAGAATTTATTTGAATGTCATATTAAAAATCTATCTGTAGAAAAGATTCAGTAAGGCCCATATCACACATGCATTTGTTTCATATGAACAACTGTTTCGGACAATCTTTCTGCCTGGTTTACTATTGAAAGAAAGATGCGCAATTTTTCCTTCCTTTCAAAAAAAAAAAAAAAAAAATGCGAGTTGCTCGTTTTCAGCCAATCAGCTATCAGCTCCGTATGCTATCAGCTTGTTTGTAGTGAAGAACTAGTTTCCCCTTTTCATGTTAACCCCAAAAAGATCTGTGTTGATTGGCTGTAACAAAGCAGAAAAATGTTTCGGACAATTTTTCTTCTTGGTTTACTATTCAAAAAAAGACCCAATAAGCTTGTTTGTAATGGAGGACTAGTTTCCCCTTTGCATGTTATCCCCAAAGTGATCTGTGTTGAATGGCTGTTGTAACAAAGCAGAAAAATTGTTCCAAACAGTTGTTCTTCCGAGACAAACAAATGTGTGATAGCAGCCAAAAAGTAAACTTTTCATTTAAATAAAAAGGAAATTGCGAATTTTTAAAGCTTAGATCACGCACTTTATGATTTCGGAGAGACTTCTATTGCCTTAATGAAAGAAATATGCTATAAAATGTCCATATTGTGTCCTCACATGTCCTTAGTCGAGATAGCAGTCGGAAGTGTGACGGTGACATTCAGTAAGAGAATTTTATTTAGCTATTGAGATTATATCGCTTTCTTTTTTTATTTCAGTTCTTGTTATTTTTAGCTCTTTTCATGTGAACACTACATTACAGCCGCAATGACAAAGGAATGATATGATTTACATTAGAACTCATGTAATGAACGGGATTTTAAGATTTTGCGCACCCTATTCACTGTAAGATAATTTGAAATTATCTTTCGGATATGAAATGAAAATTCCGGATATGATTAGGGATAATGAAACTTATGTTCGGTTAAAAAACAGCTAAATAATATGATGCACTGCACTGTTGGTTTACAAAATACAAATTCAGATTTACTTCTCCCAAGATAAAAAAAAATATTATTCCCACTGATTGAATTAGATTTTCTTGGGCTTCTCATATCCATTTTAAAAAAATTCTATTTTACACAATAACTTAAATTTCTGTAGCCCTAGGTGCGCATGTACGTGTGTCTGTGAGATTCTGCTAAGTGCAATTGTGATGTGAAATTTCAGTCTGTGTTCATGTCCCTGCTTTTGTGATGCACCTGTTAAGTGCCTCGTATTTGTTGGAATTCGGTCAGAAGCTGCGCTGACAGTCAGTGTTTTACAAAGTACTAAAGTATGATTTGGTATTCAGAACAGCGCATATTTATTGCGCGCCCATACTGAAAACCTGAATTCAAAAAGGCATATTAGGGGTTCAGTATTACGCAGTTTGGGGTCTGGAAAACACCTGAAAATTTTACCACTTTATATTTATAGTAGAAACTGAAACAAGAGGAACATTATCTGATGTACAAAAAGAAAACATCGAGAATTGCTTCAGATTATAGGCTCAGACAGAGAAGTCGTTGTGTCAATACCATATTTGTTGTTCTTATCAATTTGTTGTTCACACATTTTACGATATCACTAAGCATATTGTTTTCAACTTGCGAATCTGGCTATTTCACACTTTTTCTAAAGTAAAAACCCCTCCTCAGACTTCATATTTGAACTATCAACAATATATGTTTGAGAAGAGAGAAAAAATTTCTGAAATGATTTCATTTTTTCGCAACAAGAATTATAGTCTCCAATATAAAAGAGTACAGAATAATTGGGAAAAAAGAGAAACTATTTCACTGCATGTAGTAAAAATCAAACACTGTTTTGGAAACTAAAGGTAATACAGTAAAATATCAGAAAAAGTTAAGAAACGTAAGTGTTAATATTTACTTGAATAGAAAATGTGCGATCATTTTGGTTGCATTTCCTTTTGTAGTGTTACATATAAGACCAATTACATTTGATGTGAACATTTTTTAGAATATCTTCAAATCATATGCAAAGTGTAAAGAATGTGAAATAAATTTTAGAGTTGTTGAGATGAATAACTGTGCTTCTATACATATCTCTCCAGTAAAAATAAAAAAAAACAATCAAAAGTTCAGCTCTTCTTCCTAAAATACCCTCTTTTGTTGAATTAACTAAGCCTTTGTTCTGCTCTAATGGAAGCTTAGAGAAAACTTAATTAAAGTTTATAAATCTCATAGTCAGTGAAACAATTTTCTGTCTTTTTTAAAGTTCTCATACCAAGTTTAATTAATTTCCACTCTGCATTTTTTACGTTCTAATTTCTTTCCCGTTACAGAAGCAGATCGGACTATTATTTTTTTCCAAACTGACTACTTTACTGGAATTTTATATATATGCTGATTTCCACTTAGGTGCTTATTAGGCAGTATTTTAGCCTTCAAAACTGAGAGATAAATACAAAAATGGAGTTTCCTTATTGAGCTAAGATTTGAAGAGCAATTAATTTGCTCTTGAGACAGGTAAACGTACGTTTTCCTTTACGAAAGATTTTAGCGAACACTCGAAAGAATTTACTTGCGTCATTTACTTGTATATTTTCATATCCATAATAACAGAAACTATAAGGAATTGTTCATGAGATACCTCTCTTAACATTCCAATAGCTTAACGAAATAAATTACCTATCAAAACATGGAAAAAGCTTTTGCCTTCAAATGTATCCTGGATCTTCAAAATGAACTGGTAAATGGAAAATGAGGCAATTAACAATTAAAAAAAATTGCTTCTCCAGGAATAGCAAACCACTCTTATCTGTTTATCTGTTAATTGGATGGGGTTTCTTCGAAATGAGTAGGCAGTTAAATACCAGCTACTGCAGCACTTAATAATTAAATATTTATAAGGTTCCGTTCTCTTTGGAAGCATAAACTGACGAGTTCTAAAAGACTGTATGAAGAATTATCCACAGACCTTAATGATAGCAGAAACTCAGAAGAATGGTATAAAGAACACTTTATTATGTTAATATAATTGCAAAGAAGGCCCCACTTGGACTTACACAAAGCCAACACTTCTTAATTCAAAAGAGATAACGATGAACTTAAAATAAAATGTAGTACCTTTAGCCTAACGGCTCACACGATACTTTAATGCATAGAAAGGCTCTGACTCGTAGAAATCGGTGGAAAACAAGCCTAATGGCTAGAAGCACTCAACGTCACAGCAATCTAATCTCTAGTAATTCAAAATAGCAACGTGATTTTCAAACAGGTATAACATGCTCTAAAATCACCTTCCAAAACCTTTCCTTAAATAGCACTTCTTTTTCCTTCATTTAAATACACGAGCGGTAACTGATTTGCATTCTGGCAAGAAAGCGTGAGTGAAAAGGAGCCTGAAAGGAAACTTGCTTTAATTAAAAATTAACTGTTAATAAAATTCAATAAATCTCCACAAATTGTTTTATAAACTGGGCTTCTAAAAATCAGATTTCTAAATTTTGTAACTCATAATTTCCCAGCCAAGACTCCTATAAACCAAATATTCCTCCAGGTATTTTGATAAATAATCTAATTATACAGAAGTATGTTTTAGTCACTTTCGTGTTTCATTTAACATTTGCTGATTTATTATTCGCACACGAAATAGTTATGACAATATTTGCTGTTATAATGGTGTATTTTATAAGTCTTTATAATCTTTTTAGTATTTTTAAGCAATAGTTAATAAGAACTAAAGCGCAGAATAAGACTCAAAAGTCATTCTGACATATATAATTATAGCAAGAAAATTATTTAGGACCCAAGGGGATGCCTCGATACATGTAGTTAAGTTTTACCCTAACAAAAATTCTTGTCGTACCTTATAGATGCTATGTGCGAGATTCTTTCTTCCCTCGACTCGCATGTAATTACATCAAATCTCCATTTCAGTCCACATTGAAGCATATTAGAAGTCCTTACAACAACAGTATACATAATGCGAGAAATAAACATACACACATACAAAAAAAAAAGATTTAAACTCGCGTGCCTCATATGCGTAAATTAATGATAATTCACAGTTTCCTGTGTATGAAACCGTGTCTTCTTACTAAGCACAATAAGTCAAGACAAAACTTCATCAAAACCTTATATCTGTCACAGGCAAAAAAAATTTCTGTTATGTTTTTGCAGAATCATGCAAAACCTGTAGTGTTTCAAATGTGTACGTTTGAACAAAACGTCATGATTTGTTTTCTCATTGTAAACTTTTTCCTCCAGGAAACAGAAAATATTTCACCGAATTAATCCAGTATTTTATATTTCTGTGGAAAGAAAGCAATAAAGTCTGAAGTACTCAGGGAATTCAAATGCCAAACACTTTTACTAAAACAGTACATCATTCACACAAATTTCCTGTCAAAATTATCAGTGGGGCTTTCCTCTAAACGCGTATGCAAGAGTTATAACTGCCTCCGTATTGAGTAAATTCACAACCTTACTAATAGCCTCCAATAATGGAGATGGTAATAACATAGGTGGTATTCATATATGATGGTGTTTCATCATGTACCAATAGGAATTATGCCTTCTCTGTAATAGCATCATATGCAGTAAACTTAAACAACTTTCTGTAAGGCGACTGCCTCCAGGTGCTGAATGTACATTTTCTGCCTATAATAGTAAAAATCTTTAAAATGTATTTTAAAGGTAAAAATATTTATCACAGTTTAAAAGAATTCAGAAATGTCGTGTTCATAACATTCCACTTCTTATGCTGTAAGCCACATCAGAAAGAGCATTACTCTGCTTTCAGTAATATGATAGATACCATACGGAATATTTATTTGATTAAATGTTGTAGGGTTTCCCTTATTTTGCGTAGCAAATTCATTTAGTTTGGTACCTTTCCTGAACTCCCCAACTTCTTCTCGCATTTTCTCGCCAGGATCTAAATTTAAAGTTAAGTGAGTATTTAAACGGGTGAATCTCTTGAGTTTTTGTTAGTCAGCTCACATTTCGTTGCTATCTCGTCACACTGTTACGCGTTTTGGCCATTTCAAATAATCGTTACGGCTGTTAGGTTTGTGAGTCAAGCTATGTTAGGCGTACTTAACGTGCTAATCCAGCACTATTCAAATTAGACTTTTAAATCGATTTTATATTTTACGTTTAAGTTTCACCGGAGTTGATGGTATTAATGTAAAGCACGAAGATCGTGCGCTTCTGTTATTAGTTGAATTTAAAAAAGGGTTATTTTCAACCTTCTTCTGTGCTGGTATCATTTCACGCCTGTGCGAGAGTTCGCCAGGTTCTTTGTAGGATCTAGTCTAGTTTGTGTGGAATAGAAGAGGCGGATCTTACAACGTGAATAGTAAAATTACCTATATGATTAGCACGGAAAATAAAACATTTGTTACGCTTTATAAACTATTAATTTTTGTTGAAAACAGAAACGTAATGGCTTCATATATTGTATCAGAGGTTTACGAGTTACATGTATGATAGTTTTCTTTAAAAGCGAAATACAAAGAAACATCATCTTGCTAAAGAAAGCATGTCCGTTTTCCACGCCAGCGAATACTTGCTCACTCAAATTTTGCTTTAGCTCTCATTTTGAATTATCAGTTAACTATCATTTTGTATTCATTAGATAGATAAATTATAAATATATTTCAATGTAAAATCCATCAATATCGCAAAATTCAGTACATAATTATTAAGTCGCGCTTTGTTTATCGATATATCTTTGCATATTTAAAATATGCATTTGCTTTTTTTATTAACAAGCTGTTAATAAAAAATATCTGCCAAAAAATAATAAACGTGTTCTTAAAAGGACGAAGGACATCTAATATCCCCCATATTTAAATTTAAAACATAAGGCAAAAATAATTTATGTCGGAAAACTAAATTGAGTCCAATTTGGTCAATAACTACTACATAACACAAACTAAATATTTTTACTAATTCAGTGAACTTATTTATTCTTTAAAGCAAAGCATAGGTATTTCAAAATTCGCGCAGTAAACTGAATGCACTAATTTAAAATTATCCCTTAAATCCTAATAAGTTGCTATCTAAACCGTATCCTACAATTTCCTGGCGTGTCCAAGTTTCATTAAAATGAAATATTGATTGGAAGAAAATTTAATTTACATAGAAATGCATTTACGAAAGATAAATATGTTGGAGGGAACATTTAAATATTTCCCAGCGTTTTGCCGTAAGTTGGAGTTTAAATTTACAAGGAATTTGCCTTCAGTTTAATTTAAGTTAGACTATCAAAAATATTTAATTTTGCTTAGGAACTATTTTCAATTTTAAGCACATTTAAGCAGGCAAAACACAGGAGTTTAATTTCATAAAGAAAAAAGTTTTTATTTTTTCAAGGTTTCTGAGTATTGAATTCTTGATGAATATTTTAAATTTCATGTTGCTTTTATAGTTGCATCCACAATGAAAATGTAATGAACGACATATGTTTGCAAATTATCCCATTGTAAAGTGAATTATACAATTAGCTTATACAGAAATTGACTTATTGGTCCTCACCTTGATGCTCTATTAAGAAGTAGGCTCCCCAGAAAATTAAGTGTGTTGCACTGAGGGCCGGCACAAAAACGATTTGACAGCAAAATAATTTGATGCAATAATTATGATCCAAATTCTACAATATTTCAACACTTGTTTTCGTATTTGTTAATGATTTCTTGTGCTGGATGTTATTGAAATTAATCTTACAAAATTTTGAGTTAAAAAGTTTAAGATTTCTAATTTCTATCTTTTTTTTCATCTCAGGTTCTAATTTCTAATTTAGATAATTGACTTCCATTCAGTTAGAATTCAAGCATGCGCTTCAAAAATTTTGCAATGATCTGTTCAAAAACAAAGGCAACATATCATAAATGTCGCCATTCGAATCTAACCAATTTATCTAAAATTATTTTTGATTTTTATCTTGCAGTCGATAAAGTTGATTTCCTGTAAGTACAAGACGCTGATGATTTACAAATTCCTTTGAGAAATGAATTTTTCAGAATGTTTCTCCCACTCAAAATTCCTAATTTCTATACCGCATCTGAATCATCATAAAAATACAACAGAGGAAAATTTTCCACCTTTCAATGTTCTGGATGCAATCTCAAATCCATAGAGGAACATAAAGAAAAATCGCGAGGAAAAAAAGGTATTATTCTCTTCTCAGCGCCGAATCCAAAGAAATTAAAAGATGGCGGACTGAAGGGAAGAAAGAAGTGTTAGAGAAAGAGAAAAAAGGAGTGAAAATGGAAATTCGAGATGAAAAAGTGTTTTGCTGAAAGGGCGTTTTCCTCGTTTTCTCCTGTTCTTTTTTTCAATATCGTTCTTGCAAGTTCTGTCGATCCGCTATTCTGCCTTTTTTTTAAATGATTTTGTTCCCATGTCTGCCTATTCTATATTCCAGAGGCTTAAATGCTTTGATCCACCAATATATATGCCTGTTCTCAGAAAAGTAATTTTCAGTATTCACGCAAGTCGTAAAAGCGTAGTCGCATAAATTTTCTTTCTTCATATTTCGTTTCATCCATGCATTGTAACATACTGCCTAAGAATATGGTATTCTGTCAATGATGAAATTAGTAACTCTTCATGAAAATGATAGTACAATAACTATAAAAGCAATTATAATTTAAGTTATTATTTTGCTTTTTAAACAGCTTAAATCCCTTTCAAAATTGATTAATTTAAAATTAAGTTTTTGGAAATGCATTAACTTGAGTGCTTTGATCCTCATCAGGATTAGTGCAATGTTCAATCATCAGGATCTATGATTAGGCAATGTTTATTGCTACATAATTGTTTATTGCTTAGGCAATGTTTATTGCTACATAATTGTTTATTGCTTAAGCAATGTTTATTGCTACATAATCATTAATTTCAAAATTAATAACTGTTTCTGTTCTGTTAATTAACGACGTTTGTACTACGTTAACACGTATAAACTGTTGCTAATACATAAATGTGAAATGAAAACCTCCGGGTATAAATCGAAGATAAATTTCACCTCTAAAATTATGCACGCGAAGTACCAATTAATGGAAACTTCATCTTAAAGCATTTTCGTAAATTTATATGATTGTTTGGAACCTTCCTTTTTGTTGTAATGAGTTGTAGAGTAATATTTTACAAGACGATATATTTACATATAATTTCTATGCAACTGATAGGCATTGCTAAGTGAAATGCCACAAAATATTTTTGTTAAAAAAAAGACGACCATTATAAAGGATATTAAGCAATTATTCAAATTTAAGTCAATTTACTTCATTTTCTTTCTTTTTCCTTTCTGTACCTATTTGGAATTATTAATCAACAATTTTATAGCAATTTCACATTCTTTACAGTGAAATTGCTATAAAATTATTGGTTAATAATTACAAATAGGTACATCAGTTGGTTGAACACCTACAAAGACGCTCCAGGACTACTCCTAGAAAACACGTTTTCTTGAGTAGGATTTTTAGGTCAACTGTGTAATGATTTTGCAATAAATACATAACACTATGAAAGGTTCTTGCAGTCAGTTTAAGCTATCATTGAGAAGTTAGTACAGGAAGCAACTGCCAGTACCCCATTGCGTCAGTCACAAGATCACTGCTGCTCCTTCCGTTAGAAAATATGAAACATAATCCGAGCACAAACTGGAACGGGGTGACGCAATCTAAACTTTACATTTAGGTTTCAGTTACAGTTTTAAAATATAAATGTGCAATTAAGAAATATTTAAAGCAATTAAAAAGCAAAAGTGGAAAACCTACTAAAAGGAAGAAAATTTAAAATGAACCGAAATTGGAACAAAAGCAAAACAATATAATAGAACAATAAATGGCTGAAAATTCTTTATCTTTTTCAAACAGCAGCCGGAAAATTTTCAACAAAGCCACTTTTCTGAATTTTATGTACATAATTATTAAAATAAATATATTAAATAAATCAAAAAGTCATTGATTAAAAATAAACTAATTTAAAATGTGTGAAGGAATATGAAATGTGAACACAGAAACAATATAAATATAAAGAACTGAGAGAACGAGAAATTGATTCAGTCACTGACTTTTACGAGAAATAATGGTTGAACGATGATCAACTGCAAAACATACATCACAATGTAGACGAAGTGATTGATATACGCATTGGAAGATGCACGGCACATGAACGTACTTCTACGCACACTGGCTAATGAATTAGCAACCTTTGAGATTTTCATTTCAATGCGTGCTAGTGATAAAGCATGCAAAATGTTTTTATGACGTGGGGAACACGTAGTTAGAATGCTCATACAAGTAAGGTACTCTTCACGATTAATGAAGTAAAATGGGAAAAACGACAGATATTTCACCATTTGGAAAAGGGCTTAAATGTTGGTGTCCGTTTAGCTCGGGCCTTGATTTCAAAGATGGCATATCTCTCTGGGTTCTCAAAAGCAGCCATATCAAAGGCTTTTAAAAGTTGGAATCAGAACCCACAGATCTTCTCTAGGAGACGTAACTGCGATTCAAGCATAGATTTCCAAGAGAGTGATCGGCGTCGTCTCCGACAAAGTGTACGGCAGAACAGGAACCCTACTGTGCTTCCACTGTCACAGATCTCAACCAAAGCTCTTTCCAAGAGATTTCAGCAGGCTAGGAATGCATATTCGGATGGCGGTCATTTCTACCCGATATGCAAGAATTCGTTTGCAGGGATGTCGGGGAAGGAAACACTGTATATCTGGGGATTGGAAACGAGTAATGTGGTTGGTTGAATCATGCTACACCTTACTTTGTAATGATCGAAGCGTCGAATTGGTCAAGAACCCCATGATGTCATGAATACATCATGCCTTACTCGCACTGTGAAAGAGTCTGGTGGGAGTATCGTGATATGGAACATGTTCTGCTGGCATGGAAGTGGTGCCCTGCTGTTCCTCGATGGTCAACAAACAGCCATGAGATACTTAGTTATACTGGCAGATCAAATGTACCCTGAATGTTGCATTTGATCTGCCAGTATAAGGCTGCATTTGATCTGCCTGAAGGCGATGGATACTTCATGGACGATAATGGAACTATGCATCGTGGCAGAAGAGAGTTCAAAATTGGTTCGCTGAACATCAGTCTGACTTCCAACACCTTCCCTGGCCACTGCATACCCCTTATCTTAACCTCATAGAAGATGTGTAGGATATGGTGGGAAAATGCATCCGACAGCACTCTCCTCTTCCGTCCGATTTACAAGATCTAAAAGGCTTCATAGCCAATGCGTGGTACTCTATGGCCGTCAATGCACTCCAGAAGCATGTAGACTCGATGCCCAAACGAATCAGAGAAGTTATCCGTGCAAAAGGTGGTCTAAGAAAATATTGATCTTGAGATAAAATTCATTAGCTAGTGTGCGTACAATAACAGTGTTCATTCTGAAGACAAGATCTTTAGAAGAATCAGTGCGTCTCTTGTGAACAAAATCAATCGCCATCGGTGATGCATGTATTTCACTTAATAATCCTTCATTTCAACAATTCTTGTAAATGTGAAAGACTTTTTCTGAGAATACTTTTTTTTCCGTGATGAAAACGACTTTTCGTCTGCCATATTTTTCATTTTACTGAATTTACATTTCAAATTCCACAACACGGTATGAAAGCTGCTAGTTTTGTCATACTTTGTCTTCCCTTAAAGTTATGACTATCAGTTCTGTTACATCTGATATATATATGTATTCCAATATGCTAATGAAATTAATCGAATTAAAAATCGAAGGCTGCATTTTAAGCAGCAACACATAAAGAGAATGACTATATACATAAACATATATGCGCGTCTACACTGGTGTGCAAAATATAACGACGAGACGGTTTTTTCAATATAACTTTATACAAAAGCTTTCCAAATCAACATATTTAATACCGTAAGATCCCCAGTACGTAAGGACATGAGTAATGTAAGCAACACTTACTAAAAGAGAAATCAGAGGGATAGAAAGAAGCTTTATTGAAAAAGTAGCATGGAGCGCAATGCGACTGAAGGCCGAAACATCCCTGTGATGGGTTCCAGCAAGAAACATCCGGTCTTTAATGGATATGATC
>KK120282.1:0-35230 GCA_000611955.2 Stegodyphus mimosarum | reverse complement strand
CTCTTAGATGAGGAATGGCACCGTGAGCACAGCTGTTAGATGAGGATGGCACCGTGTTGCAGTTGCACACTGCCACTGGAAACTGAGTTTCACGCAAAGACCGTCTATCCAAAGAAGGAAAGTCTCCACAGACGTAACGTAAACCAGTTTGTCTTCTACTCCGCTAGAAAGAAAAGGAAGCATTCGCCAAGGAATTTGGCGACGGAACCTGTTCGCAAGAATTTCCCCTCTCTGATGTACCGGACCTGGCCGAGATTTTTCTCCTCCGCCATGTGTACAGGAAATTGAGGAATACGGGTTAAGATGAATCGTTCTTTGACCTTGGAAATGATGAAATATTAGGTGAAGTTTCACTTTCACTGGCTGTTGAACTTGCATCATACATATCGCTGTTTGATGTCTGATTTTATATCCGTCAATATGGAGGGGGGAAAATGGAGTCACACAGCTTTAAACTCTTAATAAACGTAACCGTCGAACCTGTTCGAACTTCGATATCAGCTTCGAGCTTTGGCGCTTTTTGGCGACAGATATTTCACTCATGCGCAGCTGTTTGCCTTTTCGTTCGAAGGGAGCCACTTCTGCTGCGGCGAAGCTTTCCTTCTTAACAATGCATATTCTTTGGTTTCAAGGTTAAAAGTTGCCGGAAAGCTTCATGTGATAACGCTGTATGCCAAACGACCCACTGTTTGCGTCCCAGTTACTTCAGCGCATTTAGAACGAGACAAACAACATGCGCCTTGGACAAGACTTCAGTGGAACACGGTGCATTTTACAGATGAGTCAACATTTATCCCTGACATTAGTTCTTGGAGTACCTGTATCTGCAGAGACCGTGGAACACGATACCATGCCTCTCTCATCAGGGTGAAAGGATTATTAAGGGGGTGAAGGTGTAATAGTTTGAGTAGGCAATTATGTTCAAAGGCTCTACATCCTGCATATGTTTGACAAAGGCTCCCTGACAGCTAAGAGGTATCGAGGGATGATGTTAGAGCCATATGCTTGACTTCAGGGGCGCAGTTAGTTCTGGTTTTCTGTTAATTGACGACAACGCTCTACCACATAGGACTCAGCTGGTCGACAATTACCTGAAAAGTAAGGATGATTGCCGCATGGATTGGTCAGCCAGGTTCCTGCCCTTAATCCTGTACAGGACGTGTGGGGACGGCAATGGTTAAGGTCAGGCTGATCAATCCATGTGGCAATTTCAGCTGTAGGGGACATGAGGGGACTCTTGGAACGGCAATTTCATCTCGTCATCCCGCTCCGAGAATCATCCCAGAGTTGAAAATCCCCTTGCTGCAGGAGCGGAATCGCCTGCCACAGAGACTCAGCTGCCTCCTGTCCAGTATGCCGTCACGCTGCGTAACATGTCTGGCTCTGAGAGGGGACATATCCCCCATTAGACTCATTTTTTAGTTCGATATCACAACGTGGATTTTGGACACCCCTGCAGTATGAGCTTTACTGACAATTATGCGTACACAAAATGACATTTGAATGGCACAGCTTTTGTTTTCTTGTTAAAAACGTATATTCATACCAAATGTCATTCCTATCTATCCATTAGCTTTTCAGAAATTCGACTTGACGTGCAAATGTCGTTGATTTGGATCAAGAATATATTTCAAATACTTTAGCCTCTAGCATTTTTTGAATTGACAATTTCACTTTTGAAACTGTAAATATAAAACTGCTTTTAGAAAACATAATAAGCATTTAAAAATTTTAATTTCTAGAACTATTAAAGTTTACATTATATAATTTTTTATATAATAATAATGTGATATAATATATACTGATATATGATAAAATATGTACTGACTTTTTGAATGCTTGAATTTGATTTATTAATACATAGAAATAAATATAATCCACAGCTGTTGTTAGTAATATTTCTTTGTGTGTTATTTAAAATTTTTTTTAAATTGCGTAAATCAAATCTTTATATGCAAAAAAAAATATGTGCGAAAGCAGATTTCATAGAAATTTTTTTTTTACATTTTTAGGGTTAACAACAAAAAGTGCTTAAATACCATTGACCAAGGCCACTAGACAAACAAGTTTAGGCTCTTCCCAACGCTAACAATTAGTTACAGAAGTGGGAGAAATGAAAACGCAAATGGCATAGAGAGAAGATTCTTTTTTTCGCCAAATTTAAGAGTCAATGACCTCATGCAAGAGCAAATCTTATAATATGGTAACATTGCTGAAAGAAATAACAATTTCTATAGGCAAACTCTAACATTCAGTGATTAAAGGTCACGAGCCTGAATAAGAACTAAATTGCATTTAAAAAATAAACCAGTAGAATTAAAGCTACAAAAAATAATAAAATCGTAATATCATAAATGAATATTTGGTTGAGGAAGTTTTTTTTTAAAAAAAATATGAATTCCGATATTAATGGAACTGCCGGTACTAATCAAAAGTAAAAAAAAATTACTTATTAAATGAAATCATAATTTTATATTGTTCTATTTAGCTCTTTTATGCCTCACTTCTCGATTATCAGGGAGTATATTTCTTAAAATCACCCACAGACTCAAAATTGAAACATATTATTCTTTTTTAGGTCCTCAATACAAAACTATATTCTTGCATGTAATAATTAGTTACGAAATATAATATACTTTTAGGCCCTTTGAATTTCACTCTAATTATAATCATAATTGAATATTATACATACTCAGTAGCGTGGAAGCATTAACGACAGTTCCATTAACTTTCCACGTGGTTATACCCGGAGTACCTGAAATAAACAAAAGAAAAAAAACTAAGATAGAAATAAATTATTTCATTTTCTTATTTCTATTTGTACAAATTAATATGTATAACATATATATAAAACAACAAAGCTGCTTATATATGCTCACACTAAAGAATAAAATTTGCGGAAATGAATTTCTTATAACTTAGACTCACATTTAACATAAAATGTACATTAATTAAATTGCATATTATGCATGAAAAACATCAGACGTGGGAAAGAGATAGTCTGGAAATTGAAAATATCATTAAAAATTTCTGTTATAGAAGAAATACTGAGGAGCAACATACAGCAGATTTTGAACACTTTTTCCTTCAAGATTCAAATACGGTTTAATTTCCATTCTTCAGCTTTGGTGAAATTTCATTTTGCTTTCTCATTAGTTTATAAAATTTAAGTAGTGGATTGTCGTCTCATCGCATTCCACGTAAATGCTAAAAGAATAAGTTACGTATTATTTGTGCAACATAGCGAATTTGTTTGAATATTTTTCTGATGTTATCATCATTTTTACGAATGGATAGATTCGTATAAAAACGGTGGAGTCATTAAATATGCATAATGTGTAATATTTACTACTGTAATATATTTTCATTATTTTCTTCTTAGTTCTCATTATTTTTTATCCAAATACTTAAAATTAACTCTTTTCCAAATATTTTGTATAATAATTTATGACATACCCTTTTCTAAATGCTCATAATAAACATTAATAAGCTTGCGGTAGCAAATAATATACATAATAAGCAATAAAGTAACATGAATATTCAAATATTGGCACCTTAATAATTTCCATCAATCAACTATTTGATACCTGAACAAAGTGGTAATAGATTTTAGCAATTAAAATACCGGGGCAGAATTGGTGAAAAAGAACGACATATGTATAGGGTTTGTTCGGGAAATAGTAGAACTGATTTTTTCCGCCAAAACTTGGCGAAGGAGAGGATTGTTACTGCGCTGATTGGGTTGTAGGGGATCATCGCTACCAATACACCAGTCGTAAGTCATCTCCAAACCTTCACTAATCAGTAATCGAGTTTAAGCTGAGCTTCTTTCAAGGTTCCTTGTCATCTCCACAATGAATCATTCGTTAGAGCAGCGTTACGCGGTGAAGTTTTGCGTCAAACTATGAAAAACTGCGAGTGAGACCCATAGCATGATTAAGATTGCTTATGGGAGTGATGCCATGGGTCGATCAAGTGTTTTTTAGTGGAAAATTGTTCAGGAGAGAAGATGAGCAATGGTCAGGACGCCCTTCAACGGCAAAAAGTGACGAAAACTTAGTGAAAGTGCGCGTGTTGAAGAGGGTGACTAATAATTAGCTAGACACGTTAAAGTGTAAAAAGTAGTGTTGCACGTGGCCAATAGTTGCTGGCTTACACCAATAATTCGTACATTGCGTTATTAGCCCTAGAAAAGGAATAAATAAATATTTCACTTACCCCAATTACTGTACTGTACCTTTCAGAAAATAAACATATAAATTTCAATCAGTTTATTTTATTTAAGTATTTATGGATACTTTTAGTTACTATCTAGCTTAAATACACAAAATGAATATAAGGGCACCATTTGTCGGTTGCGCAACCTCGTGCCAAGTATGCAGCATAACACATATCTATTGACATCGTCTCATATTATTAAGCGAATGTCTTGATCCTTTACATACGATTTACAGTGTTCTCACTGATAAATTTATTTTTGTAAAAGAAGATTCCGTTTAGTTGATTTCCACATCATGCTACTGCTGGATCACTAATCATGCTACTGCTAATGCTGCTGCTGGATCGTCTATTCCTAGTATCGTTGAGATCTCGGCTATTCGCAGTTCATTCACATATACGTCAATGAGCTCTGTTACCGCGAGGAAATGGACACAAATTGCAGCAGAAATAATATCCAGGAAAATTCAGGAAATTGTAGCTTGCATCTTTTTCGTCATTCGAAGAATCCTACGCTTTTTCTAAGCGTCAGCAACGAGACATTCAGCACCTTTTTTTATGACTGCAGCACTAGGCGAGAAACTTCACACACCACGATAGCGTCGTCGTCAGAACAAGGGGAAAAACCAGCTCCGCGTAATTTATATTAACGTGTAGCTCTGCGATTACGATTCAACTTACGATTCGATCAGTGACGATAAACTTCGTAGTTTCACACTTGCGTTCTCACAGTGCGAAATCTTTTGAACTCTGCCCACCTAAGCTCAAAAAACGAGTTGCCCGCGTCTGTCCAGCAGTTGCTGGACCATGGAGGCTCCCACACGACATTGCGCCGAGACAAATCCTCTTTGCTGCCATGGACGTCCTGACCAAACATGGCATCACACAGCTTCCCAGACACCCCACAGCCAAGTTGTTGCTCCTTCAGAGTTATTCCTCTTTTCCCGACTGAAAGGGTTCATAAAAGGAGGGCACCACGGCTCGGTCCAGGCGATTTAAGAGGCCGTAGCGAGGGAGCTGAAGAACGTTCCAGTTTCTGCGTTCAAGGGAGCCTTCGGTGATTCGCAAAATTGCTGGAAATGCTGTGTTGTTACAGAAGGGATCTATTTTGAAAACTATTAACGCGAATAATTTTTTAAAAAGAATTCAGTCCTACTCCTTTCCGAACAAACCCTGTATATCCAAAATCATTGTGGTTATTGCATAGTGATGGATATAACTTGAAAGAGCAAATCAAAATTTTATTTTCGTCAGAAAGACCGATGTAGAGGAGTTTTAACGCCTTTAGAATTTGAGTGCCAAATTACGAGACGAAAGGGCTAAGTTGCACCAATGCTGCTTTGGATTATATAATTAGAGTAATATTAAAAAAAAATTAAAGCTAAAGGAAATAGTTTAATAAAAACATCATAATAATTTTAGCCTTAGTTGAGATACTTTCAGTTCTTTCCAACTATGCAAATCGCAATGGAAACAACTACATTAATTTCTGTTGGAGGTGTTTTCTTTTTCATCTCCCGTACACGCTGTATTTCTGTAATATTTCCTAATCAACTGAGTTTTTAAATGCTACACTACTTTAAAGAAGCAGCCTAAAAACAAGCATATTATTCAAAATTTTAACTTTCTCTCACACCTTTCCTCCAGAAAGAAATTTTTGGAATAAAAGACAATAATGCCCTATCGAAATTACATCCTTATCGGCATGCATTACTAATTTTATTTCATATCTCATTAAGTAAATAAATCAAGCTGTCTTCCACTAAATCAGATTTTAACATCTCCTTGAACACACACACACGTGTAATATATATATATATTATATATATATATATATATATACGTGTGAGTGTGTGTGTGTGTGTATACGAGTATATATCATATTTACTCGCTAATAGTCGCATTCCCGTTTTGAAGCAGAAAAACGTGTATAATATTGTGTGTAAGGTGCAAAAGTGTATAATATTGGGTAGTAGATTTTCCCGAATAAGACCTAGACTTTCACAATGAAAAATTAGCAAAAGAATGCGACTATTATGCGAGTAAATACGGTATATATACATTTCTTTAATTAAATGTACATAACTAATTATTTTAATATATGTAATAATTAGCATTTATTACATATATTAAAACACTATGCATGCCAATCTGAGTTGATGAGAACAGTTAACAATATACACTCTTACCTCTTACAGTTACTCTTAGACACACTTAGACAAAAAAAAAAAAAAACGACGCACTGAGAAGATATAAAGCAAATTGGACATAAATTGATATGCATACAAGTTTCGACGGAAAATGCAAAATTTTACATTTGGGTTGCCAATGAATGAACGGTTGTTGCTACAGCGCATCTGATCTGCGCAACTGGCAAGATATTTAAGAGGAGAAATTACAATTTCAGGTAAAAAATTCTTCACGAATTTCATTCCGTATACTCTGGTAGACAGTAACTATGCCTCGCACATAGGTGCGCAAACGATATGCGCAGATGTCAGAATTTGAGAGAGGTCGTGTAGTTGGACTGAGAAGCCGGTTTGCCTTAGCGAATAGCTTTTTTCAGCAGGAGCGATGCCACTATTAGACAATGTTGGCAGGAATGGGTGAACCATGGCCGCACACAGTGTCAAGAAGGAAGCGGTAGGCCTAGAGAAACGACAGAATGTGAAGACTGAGCAATCCTCAGAGCGGTACTTACAGCCCCAGATGCATCATTATCATCGATTGTACCTGCAACTAGTGCTTCAATGACGCAAGGACCGTTCATAGACGGCTCACAGAAAGGGGGTTGAGGTCAGGGCGCCCCTTGTGCCGTCTACCATTGACCTCTGTACAACGTCAAGCCCGTTTGCGGTGCTATCGGGCTCATTTGCACTGGAATGTCACTGACTGGAGTAGAATAGTCTTCGGTGATGAGTCCCGCTTTGAAGTGAGCCCCGATGACCAGCGAAGGCGAGTCTGGAGACGCCCCGGACAGCGATGTGATATCAACCTGACTGTCTTCCGGCGAACAGGCTGACAACCAGGAATGATGGTCTGGGGTGCCATTTCATTTCATAGTAGGACCCCTTTGGTTGTCTTCCGTCGCAGCCTTACAGCACAGCGGTACGTCAACGAAGTTCTAAGGCCCGTTGTGTTGCCCCTCATCTCATGCCACCCTGGGCTTACATTTCAGCAAGATAATGCCGGCCCCTACACTGCATATGTTTCTACTGCTTGCCGTAGTGCTTGCCGAACATTATCTTGGCCATCAAGGTCGCCGGATCTCTCTCCTATTGAGCATGCTTGGAGCTTTATGGGCAGGGCCCTCCAACCAGCTCGGGATGTTGACGATCTAACGCGTCAGTTGGACAGACTTTGGCACGATATCCCTGAGGAGGACATCCGCAACCTCTATCAATCGATACCAAGCCGAATAACTGCTTGCATAAGGGGCAGAGGTGGACAAACGCGTTACTGACTTTTTCAATTTGTGAAACTCTATCACCTCAATAAATCACCCAATGTTTCTCAAACTGTAATCATTTGTTTTTCTGTATATGTATATCACTTCTACCGATTTTCGTCCCATTCGGAGAACTTTTTTTTGTTGCGTCTTTTTTTTTTGTCTAAAAGTGTGTTTTGCAACTTTGCCCTAGCGCGGTTTAACTGAGATCTTTTATTAAAATCTATGCGATGCGATTATTTTTTATCTACGTTATTCTTTATAGGACATGAAATATACTCTATTTCCTGATTAAAATATAATAGAATACGCTCTCGCAAATTAAATCACTTTCTTTTTTAAAACTTTTTTATAATTTTTGGAAGCTTAAGAGTAATGTAAAATAAAGGAACAGCTATGAAGAGAAGAACTAGGAAACAAAGGAAATACGTCACAAAAGGTATATAAAATTTAGAATGGCTAACTCTACGAGCACATATGAATCAGGACTTTTCATAATTATAAGGATAATTAGGACAGCTTGCAGTATCATCTTGCTCTTTCATCGTATGTGATAGCAACATACGAGCTTATACAAGAAATTTATTAAACAAGAAACAAAATGCCTTAGGCTCACTTGAGACTTTTCCTTTCAGTGTTTCAGCTACACTACTATAAAAAAAATTATTATTCATGCATGAAGGTATTCAGGAAATTGAACAAATTGGACCTAAGCAAAACGGAATAAGTAAGAAATAATAATTATTGTAAATGAAAATAATTGAATGCAGGCATAAATCAAATCGCAAATAAAGGATATTTTGACAGGGAGCTACAAAATTTTATTTAGATAATATTAGATGTCTTACTACTTATGCTTAAAACGGTTTTAATCAAATGGTAAAAATACTGAATTTTGATTTTTAAAAATAACTCCAGTTCAGGATTTAACGAGCAAGCTTGTTATACTGGAATTTCTGCTACATATTTATATTTCTTAATAAAAAGGAATCCACTAACAGTGATTTATTAGAAAACCTCTTTCCGAACGAAATAAACATTTGTTTTTTTGTCAATATTTTTATTCATCGAATCCTTTCTAATTAAAAAAAAAGTGTGTTCATTTCAAAACTCTAAATCTTAAAATAAAGTACGACATTTTGAGATGTTAAGTTAGACAATTCCGTAAAACTTCCGAAACTTGCGTAACAATTCTTCTTTCAGAAATATTAGATACCTGTGCTTATTGCAGACGCATAAAAAAGTAAGATTTATTTTGCAAATTATTTGTTTACTAAGCAATTTAGAAAATTTTTCTTATTTTTTAGAGAAACAGCGTTATATATTTTGTTAGCAAAGTCTTTATCACTGCATAACAAACCGAACTGACTGCATCATTATTTTCAAAGAAACTTTTAAATGCTGATTCTGAACTTTTTACTAGTGCTTGTTTTCTCGCTTGAAGAAAAAAAGTAGTTTCCAAGCAGCGAATAATGCAAATCGTCTGGCTCGTAACTTAAGAGTACAGAAGTAGAAAAGTCACTGACAGATATCTGGTTTATCTCAGAACTTCTATATGTGAGTGGTCAGCAAATACCTTTTGATATCCGAAAAATATCTTAGGAAAAGCTGATATTAACAGCAAAATAGCAGGACTTGCGCCTTGCTGTTGAAATTTAGTCCTCAGTAAATAACTTCCGAAGTTTTCTTTATTTTACAAAATTCCAAAAGGAGCAATTTAATTTCGAAATTTGTTTGTAATCTATGAAAACCAGTAAGCACACTGAATATAAAAACAGTGCATGTATATTTTTTTTACATATAGACATTCAAAGTGATGTAAGTTATATCCTAATTGTGTAATAGTTGTTTTTATGTTTATGATCCTTTCCTATCTCTTATAGCTTCAGCTTCCTATTCCTTACCAGAATGTGTTTTTAGAATCGCGTTAAATGCAAATGAGAAGTAGAGTAGTATTTAAGTCAAAGTTCCACTAACTTCGAGAGAAAGATTTAGGATTTCTAGGATTTCTGAACAGCGCGCGTTTGCCTTTTGGCTACGTCTCTCTAACTGTTACTACGCTCGGCCGCATTCAGTGCCCTTTAATAGCTTCGCTAGCTAATTTAATATTACGGGACAACTAGTTTAGAATCTGTGTTAGCTCCGGGTAAATCTCTTTAGTTAGTCATTACTTAGTTCTTATTTCTTACTTTTTGAATTTAAGCCCAAGTGGAGGCTTTGTTGTACGCCCTGAGAAAGAGGCCGTCTGTGAGTCTTTATTTTGAACAGTAAAGAGTAATTAACCCTTCTTATGTTTGTGCTTCTGTGCTTGGACTTAAGCAATTATTCACTTAGTAGTTCACTACGTTCTTCAACACTTAGTTGATAGAGTACAAGTGAGGAACATTACAGTGCATTTAAAATGGCGCATGAAGTTGGTGGACTACAATTCTTATTTCAACATTCACAGCAAAAAATAAAACTAGCGAATGTTTTTTTCAAGAAACGTATTAAAATTCAACTTTCCATGTATTTAATACTGAAACTTGCAATAAATTCTAGCAAAGAATATAGACAATTGTCTTGACTGACATTTGGTAGTTCCAGTGTTTGTAGCAAAGTAGATCTTAATGATAAGGCAATCTTTTGGAAAAATAATTTTCTAATAATTTATAATAATCTGTATTCAAATGAGAATCATCCAAATGAAAGACTGAATAAAGTTATTTTAACAACTTTTACATACTGATAATCATGATAATTTTGACTGCCTTATTGCGTGGAATCGCTGGTACGGGAAACCTTATTGTCATTAGCAGACTGATTTGACATTAAAATATTCATATTAGGTTGTTGACTAAATTCATTTCTAAAATCCATGCTGACCATAATACTTCCAAATACGAGTCATTGAAAGGAGTAGCAATCAGTTTTAAGAACAACTTTTGTTTATTTCTGAAATATTATCAAGCTATTCCAGCATCCATCAGATTGTTACACTTCTAAGATGGTAGGTAAAGGTTAATTGTTAGCGAAAAATTTTACAAAAGAGAGATGTGAAGAACTTTGTGATCAAATATGCCACCTGGCTATTAAAGACAGTCATTTTGCCTGTATAAATGATAGAGAGAGATAAAGTTTGCTAAGGTCCAAGTTGTCATTTCTTTCTTCCTTTTACATTTACTACTCTCGATAATAATGAAAGTTATATAGCAAATATTATCACTGACATCATTTTATAAACCGGCACTTGAACACTAAAAACCAATAAAACAAACTGATAAGCATTTTCAACGAACTCATTTACAATTTTTTCTTGATGAATCAATTGATTAATTTCGTAAAAGAATACAGATATCATATTATTTTCGCTGTTTTCTTGTCATGAAAAAACATTAAGTCGAAAAAATTTTCTTGATGTTTTTGAGGAGCTTCGCAAAGCGAAAATAACTGACAGTTTTCTGAGACAAACGTGATTTATCTTTACATGAAAATTTTAAAACCCCTTCCCTATATATGAAGAACGTTACTAGTTTTGACAATATATTCATAGAAAAACATAAAAGATGTGTTTTAAACTTTCCATAAAGTAATCTCACGTTTTAGAGGACATTTGCTATGAATTTAATAAAAAAATAAGAATTGTTGTAAAGCGAAAAAACTAAATTTTTAATTTTATATTGTAGAGACATCAGGTTATTTGGAAGCAGGAGAAGTGAAAAATGAGCAATGCCTTCGCCGGGAATCGAACCACGGACCTCTCGGTTACGCGTCGAGTGTGCTGACCACTACACCACAAAGGCATGCAAAGAGGGCGGGAGAATACCTCATACTCCCCCTTTTAAAGGGCGACTGAGGTTTTGGGGACCCACTCGACAAATCTCCGTGGTGGAGAATCATCATCCACTACCTTTTAGTTCGGGCGCCAGCTGTAGAGACATTAGATTATTTGGAAGTAGGAGAAGTGAAAAATGAGCAACGCCTTCGCCTGGAATCGAACCAAAGACCTCTTGGTTACGCGTTGAGCGTGCTGACCACTACGCCACGAAGGGATGCGAAGAAGGCGGGAGAAATACTTTATAATATAATTTTAAAACTTATATGGAATTCACTTTTGGCTTCTGAACATTTTAACGAAAAATTGCATAAAGAGGAAAATAACAAAATATTAATAAGTATATTTCCATTCAAAAAACGTGAATTGCTGTTTGAATAAAATTGAAGAAAGGTATACGTTGAGGTGATTACAAACAGAACCTCTGCAGTCCACATATTGTATGGTGTTAGAAATGTACTTTGTTACTCGACCAATAGCAAAAAATAAAACTTATTGCAAATTATTATTAAGAAATACAAATAAAATTACTTTTCAAATATTTACAAAATTATGATTTACTGATAAGCAACTTACACTTATAACATGAAAGATAAATGAAAACATTTACGGCTTGTCGTTCGGCAAAATCCTCTACTTTTTATTTATAGGCGGCAAAAATTTGCGAATCCAGAGCCACTACAGAGCCACAACTTTTTAAATCGAATTTCAAGAAGAACTGGTTTAAAAGTTTGCCATTTTGCGAAAACTCGAGTTATGAATTTTACAGAATACTTATTTTATACGAATTTAACAGAACAAGCATTCTTCCTTGCACATTCGTGGTTTAGGTGTAATGTAGGCGGTATTTTAAATTAAGATTAATTTTGCATTATCTACCTGAAGTTAAAGATAATAACTACATTTTTAAAATTAAAAAGGACCAATATTACTTAAATTCTTGCCAAAATGTTATAATTATTTGGGAAAATAAATTAATCACATTTATTCATAAAAATGCATAGTTTCTTCAGCGACATTTAAAATTATCATTCTCAGCGGGTAATTTATAAATTGAAATGAATAGCAATTTATGGAACCTCTACCAACAAATCAGAGTGGCGGAAGTATCATTCAAATCAATAGAATTGGAAGGAAATCACACAAGAATGCTCCCTCCTTTAAATGAAATCAAAGTATTTAAATAGGCTTCCTACCTGGTGTTCCGGCTTTCCCCGCCATACCTTTTCTTCCCCTGGGACCTGGTAATCCTGAAAAATAAGAGAAAAAGAATATGAAAATTTCGCAAGCAATCGTACTAGTTCGCATTGAGAAAGAAAAAAGCATTTCCCAGAAAAATTTCTCCAAAGTTCACATTATACCGAAATTCTCCATGGACTGCTTTTGTGAGGATATTTTCCTGCAGATTCTGTAGAAACTTTCCCGGGAAGCCCTCAACTGTGGGCTCATTTTTCACATCACGAAAAGTTTTGATTCTCTTCGCCTCGTTTAATCTTTCGAGACTGTTCATCTATTCATCCTGTCTTCCCTCCCAACACTTTTTTTCATCATAAATAAACGATCGCCGTGGTTAATGGTTAAAATACGTAGACGAGCCGAAGTTCGAATCGTTTATCTTTCTCGGAAATGTTTCATTTGGGGTACCACTTAGAATGAGTTTACCGCTGAGACATGATCCTTTTCTCTAATCTTCCCTTCCCGTTTCAAGACAATATTTTTAATCATTACGAGATTTAAAATGTCAGCAGTAAATATCCAGGCACTTTGTTTAATCCTTGGCAGCGAATAATTTTCGAGAGCATGTTTTATTTCATTTAAAGGCAATGAAATTTATATTCATGGAATAATGATTCCTTTTGCAATCTGAACCTTCCATGCGAACTTTATATCAACGAGTATCAGAATATTGCACTAATAAACTTTTATTTAAAACTCGTAAAATATTCAGTGAACTAGTAGGACAATAATTTATTATTAGTTTGTAAGATCTCGCTAGCTCAACTTGTCAGACACTGGGATAGTGAGTGCTGCTATGCGTGAAGTCACACAAAAACGTGCGAAGGGGTTGAAACCCTTTTATTGTACCTTTAAAATTACAACTGCGTCTACTCGACGCTTACAAACTGCGCCAACCCGGCCGTTCAACTAAAAGTAAAGTAAAACTGAAAATAAGAACTAGATGAACAAATATCAAACTCTATCGACGAGGCTCTGAGATCCAACTAACCGCGTTTTTAATTACCGCTGAGATTTCAGCAAGATTTCTGATTAAACAGTTGAAAATTAGCACTTCTGCAAAGCTAGGCACACAGGCCGATACGAGCTGATCTAAATTCTACTGAGCAATATCTCCAGCGTAGTTTGAAAGCAAGACTCTCACACTCTGGTTTCGTCTACTATTTAATTCAATTATTAATTTGAATAAACTGCGCATGCTATTAAAATTTACATACTCTGGCTCGGGCATTTCTAGGGGGAAATGAATGCTAAACAGGAAAGAAATATTAACTTAAAATAAATGTTAGTTAAAATAAATATAAACCCTACAAGTTAATGCAGTCTAACGAGAGGAAGGGTATAAAAAATTCTCTGTGCAAAATTTATTTACAGTTTTATAACACGAACAATAAAAAGGGTGGAAAAATTCATAAAAATAATAGCTTACATTTTCGACAATTCAAATCGAGTAACAGATTTCATTATTTAGGCGCCTACCATTTTATTATTCCTGATACAAAATTCCAGATGAATTTTCTAAAGCGAATTATTAAATCACTTGCTCTCATTAAACTATAAGGTAAATTATCTTTTTGCTTTTAGTTCATTGAATATATTATGAGTTTTAAATAAAACCTTATTAGCCCAAAGGGACGTTAGCTCAGAAGGGTTATCAGTCTCGAAAAGGCATTTTGAGTGGAACACTATAAACGGTTATATCATTTTTCAAAGTGTTGCCATCAAGTATTATCGGCCTGTATTATATTTCAAGAAATTAAATAATGAAGAATCTGCATGAATGTATGTATGTTTCTCGCACTGTGAAAAAACACTAGTGCCATCGCATTTTGACTAAAAGTCCTCCACCCTAACATGGGCACCTGCTAGCCCGAATCTTGAATTTCGAATATGCTTTATTATCTATTTTATATTTTTAAACATTCAAAAATTTTTTATTAAGATTCAACGATTCCAAAGCGAGAAGTGGCAACATTGTAGGGCATAAAATATGTTTATCTCCAGCGCGCGAGAGTATCTATCGTAAATTCTAAAGATCTACTTCTTTTAAATATTTTTACAAGAAATTTTACCAGAGGATTAGAAATTACGTTAAAAATCTCATATTAACTTTTAAATGAAGTTTTTTTTTCTGCTGTAGCCGATGGTACAAACAGTAAAATTCTGAGATTTAACTTTGTTCGTTAAATGTAAAAAATCGTTTTAAAGTTTAATTATTACAAAAAATTCCAAATTTTCAAAAAATTCGTTCCCTACAAATTTAATTTGAAAAACAATTTTCCGCTCTATCCGATGGTGCAAACAATAAAATTCTGCAATTTTTAGTTTGCTTGTTAAACGATGATATGTACAAAAACTCTTATTAACCGCTTAATTAAAAAACAATTAACAGATTTTTGAAACGATCAATTTACCACATTGTATTTTTATTTATACACAGTGCGTGTACAGAATTTAAACTCAATAGTTTATCAGGAAATAGTGTAAAAATCGATGAGAAAATTTTGGTCATAGTGATAAGCACCATGAATGACATAAATAAAAGCATATCACAAGAAGCGAACATTTTTAAAATGTGCTTATCGTACTCTGTTTAACAGCGGAAAGTTGCTTGGACAATATTCTTTTTGTAAAAAGGTATGACAGAGAACAATGTAACACGTGAAACGCACAAAATAAAATTTAAAAAGAAAAATCTGAAAGGTTTCAGATTTTAAATTACGTCCAAAGGGGCGCTTTTTTTACATTTTGTGTGTTACCTTTATTTATTAAATAACATGTTCTTCGCACTTAAACCATAAAATCCAGTTCAACAGCAATATCGCAAAATAATTTTAAAATGAGCATATCTTTAGAATTTCCGATACACAGTTCCACGAGCTGGAGATAAAAAGGTTTTTTTTTTCCTTCCCCCGTAGAGTGTTGCCATTGCTCGCTTTTAAATCTTAGAGTTTGTTCATCAAAACTTTATTAAAGTTTTACAAAATATGAAATAGATAATAAAACAAATTCCAGACTTGGGTTTCCAGATGCGCGTATTCGGGTGGAAACGTACGTTATTCAAAATTGGATGACTCTAGTTACCGTTGTTTTATCACATTTAGAGAAATAAACGTACATTTATACAGATTCTTCATTATTTAATTTCTTTAAATATAACACAGGGCGGAAACATTTGGTGGCAACAAATTGAAAAGTGATATAGCCGTTTATAGTGATTCAAAGCAAAATCGCAAAACGGAAACAATAGATCTTCAGGGACAAAACCCCTTTGGACTAATAAGGTTATTAGTTTTAAGCCAAGTGTTTGAGAAGCCTGTTAGAAGTATGTAAATTCAAAAATAGATCAAAATGATGTATTTTATTTTTCAAATAAATATTATAATAAATATATATAAGATATTTTATCCCTCCTTCCAGCATGCCCTAGTGGTGCGACGGTAGCACACTCGGCGCGTATTCGAGAGGTCCAGTGTTCGAGTCTCCGGCGAGGGCATTTCTCATTAATCACGTCTTCTGTATTAAAATAGCATAATCTAAAGTAGCGCTCAAACTAAAAAAGATGGCGGATAATAATTCGTCACCATCAGACTAGGTCCTCTACACTCAGTCGCCCTTTTAAAGGAAGAGTATACAAGGTATTTTCTCCTTACTTCCAGCATGTCGTCGTAGTGTAATGGTAGCACACTCGGAACACATTCGAGAGGACCAGGTTCGAATCCTGGGAAGGGCAATGCACATTTTTCATGTCTCCTGCTTCAGGAAAATATCCTAATGACTCCACACTGGCGCCCGAACTAAAAGATGTGGACAATAATTCGTCACCACCAGGATTTGGCGACTGGGTCCCCTAATTTTCAGTCGCGTTTTGAAAGGGAGAGTATATAAGGTATTTTCTTCCTCCTTCCAACATGCCTTCGTGATGTAATAGTAGCATACTCGGCGCGTATTCGAGAGGTCCAGGGTTCAGGTCCCGGCAAGGGGACTGCTCATTTTTCACATATCCTGTTTCAAAACAACCTAATGACTCTATATACTATTTGAAAGAAGTTGTGCATGAGCCGAAGCTGTTAATGCGGATGAAATAAAATAATAGTATTGCAAATAAATAATTAAGAAATCGCAATAAATCAAGAATTCTGATTAACATTTCTACTATATAAAGAATAAAACAAAAACATGTATTTCAAAACAATTTATTTCTCTCTTTTGCCCCTTTATTTTTAATTTCAAACTCATATCAACTTTCATGAAAGCCAGGGACAACAATACATAATTTTATTGTTAAATCTCTTGTAAAAAACGGTAATCAGAAAAATTGCTTCTCACAAGTAAGCGTGTACGTGTTTTTCTTCGATTTTTTCCATTCGTTTCACTAAAATATGAAGTGTCTTGAAACGCCATTAATATAGAATGTAAGACGCCAAATAATTTTCATTTGTGGCATTTCATTCGAATAATTTATCACCTAAGACAGCGTTGCTTATATTTGCCTTAGATAATTCAAACTCTGCTTTATTTGAAAGGTATTAAGTCTTTCAGTATGTAATACAATTAAGCTTTCAACAAAAGCTTTTTATTAATTTAAAAGTCAGCAATAATTACAAATTTCAGTTTACATAAATATTTTATCTTTGCGAATAATTTCAAAACCTCTAGTAATTTTGCATGGTAATAAACTCATGATGAAACGGGAATTCTCAAGCAAAATCATGAAGATTCTAAACTCGGGAGCATAATGATTTCTTAAATATTTGATGTAAGCATATTTAAATTTTACGATGTAGCAACGAGGAAGTATATGATACTTAAGAAATAATTATAATATATTTATTTTTAATCACTGGTGGGTGAATGTATTTCTGGGTTGAAAATATTTGCACCAGTGACAGATTATTATGTTAGATTTCCAGAGATAATTAGGCATATTTTTATACGTTGTCATAGCATTTGACCTATATTCTTTCTTTACACACAGAAGATGTCTCTTTTAAGAAATTTGACGGTAAATAATAGTAGAAATATATTATCTTCCTCATTGATGATAAACACAAACACGACTCATTTAAAATGAATATATCCTACTAGGTAGCATAATTCCCTGTCTTGCGTTCGTGCAAAACTTGAAACGAGTTTCACCAGTAATTACAGCACCGGAAAAGATAGATATAAATATCAGCTTGAATTTATATTGAATTATCAGAAAACAATATTTTTCGAAGCATACTTTTGATGGGAAATTGAGACCTTTGGGATTCAACTAACGAAACATTGCTTTGTAATGCACTATATTAGACGCTATTTCATTAAAGTAGCAAGTATTAATAATGCGTACGTCAAAGTTGCACGGATCTTTTCACATCTGGATATTCTGATTTGATTGTACTCCTTTCTTAAACATACATAAGTAATGTTTATACTTACATTTATTAGAAGTATAACAGAGTCAGACTATTATTCTCTACGATATATTTGTAATCAATTAATGTCGGCGTATTTGTACCTGAGCATTTAATTCCTTGCAAGCAACATAAGTTTTAGTATATAAGTAGCTGAGTTACCCGGCTTCTCTCAGGAAACTAATATGAGATTGTGTGCTAGTTGGAATAAAAGGATAAACTTTAAATTATAAGAGGTAAATTTTTTTATTGAAAACATATTCTAACTATTTACAATACTTGCTTATAAGCAACATTTTTCATTTTGCTATCAAGGGTATGTGTGTACAGGTTTTTCGAATTTCCTACTCGAGAGCAAGCTAAGTACAGAGGCTGTTCGCACAATTTTTAGACGATGTATATTGTATTCACAAAACTAAATTACACAAAATTCTTGTCTTTTAAATATTCTATTTGACATCCCTTATTCTGAAATATCTTTCGACAGCGCAATTTCCAGGATAATAATGCCTTTTGAAGTGTCAGAAGAGGTATTCTATCCCATTCCTCCCGAGCAGCTTTCCAGAGTCCTGTTAGGGTTTCCAGAGTCCTGTTAGGGAATATTTAGTAGGGATATCGGTGAAGGGTATGGCCTTCATACCAGTTTTTTGTTCCATTTCTTTTAGGAAATATACAGTGGATTTTGATGTGTGACTGCTAGCTTTGTCCTGATGGAGTCTCACAGATTGATGGCACTGTGGGTAAAACGATGGTATTTCATTCAGAAAAATTGGCGATAAAATATGTTCCCGATAGTATTTGGAGTTAATCTTGACATTTTTTTGCACTCTCTTTATTTTTAACTTGCCATTATAAGAAAAACCAGCAACAATCACGAATCCCTTAGAACCATGTACTTAAATTTTTTTCTCCCCTTTTATGATAATAAATGGCTCTTTTTTTGTTACAGTCATTTAAATACACCCATGCTTCATCTATTGTGACAATTGTTTTCCATTTTTCTTTGGATAAGTGATTCTCATATAGAACTCTGCAGCGTCTCCTGCGTTGAGCGATATGCTTTGGAAGAAGACGTTGTATATTGTGTTTTCTCGCTTTCTTAAGATTTAAATCAACGTTTATCATTTCGTTTACAGTGGACACCGAGCATTTTAATGATTTTGCAATTGTCCTTTGACTAGGGGGATTTCTTTTAACATTAAACAACGTACCTTTGCAATAGTCGAAGATGTCCGTTTTTTCCTTGGATACTTGTTTGGAATTTTTGTCCCACCTGAGGCTCCAATTTGACGTTTTTTTTTTCCTTTCTTGTTGATGATATTACCTATCGACGCTTTAGATATCACAAAACCATGACTCTCACATCGTTTTTGGATAACGGAGTATGCATATTTCTCTTCGGAAAGAGCGTAAATGTAGCTTTCGAACCACTGATTTGTTAAATTCGCCATTTTGAATAAAAACAAAACTTTCAAGCCACAGACGATAATTTTGGCTTTTAAAAATATAGTACAATTGCAATTACTTTTTTTGCAGCAAACGATTCTTTATTACCGCTTACCAAAATCGTCTAAAAATGTGCGAACAGCCTCTGTAAAGCTGACCTTGAGAAAAGGAGGAGTCTTTTAGGTCGATGGCACAATGTTTTAAATTTTATCCTTGCGCTTTGTTAATTGTAAAACTGTAGGTTAAATTGCAGTCTTTTAAATTGAATGGCAGTTGAGTGGATATCAGTGGTATTTCTGGGGATAAATACTGTGTGTCCTTTGTTCTTTCCAGTCATAAGTTCGACTTCGATGATGTTATTTCGATAGCTGTTTGACGACCATCCTTGTTCCATGGTCCAGTTTGAGTGAGTTGAGATTACTGAGTAGTATCAACGGAGATCCAGTTTTCAGTCCAAGACAGTGTAATGGAATTACTGGCACTTGCAAAGAGTTAAAACATTCTGAAGGGAAGTTATCACTTTTTTCAACGTTTGCCATCGTGTCAATCGATTTGTATATTCTCTCTTACACTTTACACACTTTAGTTTCGATTTAGATTCAGCGCTGTATCACTTCGATCACTCACACTTTTTGTTTTAATTCACTCACTGTACTTCACTGATAAGTAACTGATGTTCGAACCCACGATGGATTTTGCTTTATGTACCAGTACTAATAGTTAGCCCCACCCATACAAAAAAGATTCGAATGGTTTACAATATTCCAGAACATTTCAAAATATTCTAGAGTTTTCTGAAAATGTTCCCCAATGATCTGCGGGTGTTCCTGAACGTTCCAGATTATTCACGAACATTCCAGTATGTTCTGGGATGTTCTGAAATGTTGTGGAATGCTCTCGAATGTTCTGGACTGTTCTAAAAATTTCTAGATGGCGAAACTTCCAGCCCCTATACTTTTAAAAGCACGCCCTTCAGGTAAAAACGGGAACCTTCTTCATGGATGGGATATAGAGGGCCACCACATCCTTGATCGTACCGGGACTTGTTTTTAAGTTTTAGCGGCACGCACACTGTACACTTACTTTTATAATATCTATTGATTATCTGAAGCTAATATACTACTAATAGTCAATAATTGTTTAGTTACTGCAAATTACTTGTAAATTAATTAAATTAATGAAGTTAAGTTAAACACCTGAAGTCAGATTTCACAAGTAAGTAGGGATTAGACAATTTACAAAGGAGTAAAGAAAATGCAATTAACTATCCGAACTCAAACAGCGCTAGGACTTTTCCCGCTCAGTGCAATCACTGTTGCTCCTACATTCTGCCTCCCAGTGCGACCACACCAGATAACAGTGCATGGGATACCAGAGACTTCACATCGAACACGTATTTCCTCAACTGACTAACCAGCTAGAGTATGAAAAACTGTTATTGATTCTTTGCTTTTTCTCCTAAAGAACACACTTCTTCTCTAAGGAACGAGTTATAAATCGGAATTGCTACATTTAAACATAGCAGGATAATAACATAAAATTAGCCAAACTTACAAAATACAATACAGCGCAACCTGTTCAGTATACTGATATTAGGTTACGCAAATACAACAGAGTTGATATTTTGGAGATCGTTGCACTAGAAATTATACATAGATAAACATATGGTATTTGATTTTACTAATATATTGGAATGTCTGATTCTTGTTACGTGAGGATATTTGTTACAGGTAAGACTGTACTGAGTTCAGATCTTTCAATCCAGAGTTCAGAAATAAAGTTCAGCCAGTTTCTCTTAGGAAATCCTCTCTACCCTTAGGAAGGTAGCCTTTGCCAGTTGTACCGTAATACCGTACCGTACCCAAATAATCGAACATTTAATATCAAATACTTCAGAATCCAGCAAGTTCATCTATCAAGAATAGAACATTTAAGCTACATCCCCAGAAGTGTGTTTGCATAATTACTGAGATTAAACATTTTGATCGAAGATTTTTTGAAAAGCCATTATAGCTCATATCTGTTACAACATTAATTGAAAATAAGTTTCCATATAAAGAGTCATTAGGTTTTTTTTGTTTGTGTGTTTTGCTGAAGACGTGAAAGAAAGTGCGATACCATCTCCGGGACTCGAACACTGGACTTCTCGAATACGCGTCGAGTATGCTTCCAATTACAAAACCAAGACATGAGGAAAGGAAGGAGCAAATACCTTATACATAGAGATATAATCTATCGTATGGCAAATTTCGAATTTGTTGGCAGTGTTCATTTAAAAAGAGCCTTCTTAGTAGTATAAACAGAAGAAGTTCATTGATTAATTATTTTGGCATTCTTTATTGCATGCTTTATATCTTCACATAAACTTAAAATGAAATTTAAACCAATAAAAAGCTTGCTGAGATTTAATCTCACAGTTAAAACTCATGTACATCTAAAACTAAAGATGAATTTACCTAGAATGTTTAAATTAGTTAACAATACATTTTGAAAACAAAATATAACGATTGTTAGAAATTCAAAAAGAAATGGCAAAGTTTATTTGAAAGTGCATTTTTTATAAATGTAAAATTATTATTAAAAATGATCACTTAATTAAAAATACTCAGTATAATTAATTAATATCTTAAATTCTTTTCAATAGCATTACCATTAATTTTCATTTCCAAACGCAATAAAAATACTTAATGCTTTTGCTTTTTGATAAATTAAGAAAAACTACTGTTTTCTATTAATAAAGTGTTCATATTCACAGTACGATATTTGTAATTCCTCCACCGTTCCCACAGACATCACGTTTAGTATCAGAGATTAAATTCTATGTTAAAACATTTAACTAAATAACGGAGTGCACCTTAGATAAAGTATCATTTGAATAAAAGTAAAGTACAAAAAATACATTTTGTTCCGATTTAATAAATTATTAAAGAACAGAATTACATAAAGGGACTAAAAATAAGAAATTTAAACGAAAGAATATAAATTATGATGCATACATAATTAAAACTGAAACTCATTGTATTAGAGCAAATTTAATTAAGAACCTGATATCTGTAAAAGAAGTCTGAAGTTTCACGCAAAGAGAGGATTTCGTTTTTGCGGAGAATACTATAAATTAAAGTTAATACTTAAAATAAATCATGTGAGAGCTTTTGATATATTTTCCTAGCAGCCTGAGTAGAATATTAAGTAAGCTTTCTATTTTATCGCTAAACGTGTTTTAAAGCAAAACTGCAATTGAGATATTTTTTCTCATGTCACGTATTTTTAAAGATATTCTATCCTAAAGAAATGACGAATTCGTTTGCATTGCACTGCATCGTATTTATCATTTAAAAGAAGGAATATTATTTTTTACTTTATAAGCTGTTAATACCAGAAGAAACAATAATACTTTGTTTAGCTATAAAAATGAATTAATTTTTTCTTATTACGGGTACTTCAAAGGAATAAAATTAAATTTATGAATCGAATAAAATTATTAAAATTATCAACTTTCTCTGTGAATTTTTGAACGTATATCACACTGTAGACAAGTGGTGATCAAATTAACACTCCTATTACTTTTTAGTATTCTTATTATAAGAGCTTTTTGAGAAGGAAGTATTATTACTCTTCTTCCTTCTTTTGTTTATTCAGCTCTTAGATTATTTCAAATGCATTTGTATTATTTCTCTTTGGAAGTTAAGTCTTAAATTTTCGAGAGAGTTTTTATTCAACATGACTCTTCTCTGTATTAACCACTGAATTGTAAACTCCCCGCTGGGTTTAAAATCTGGTGGAGACTAAGGACACATAAATCAGAGATATTCTATTTAAGAACGCTTACAATTATTGTCAATTTTCATTTCCAGTGTTCGCGAATTAAGCTATAATACGCTACATAGGAGGTTATTCTGTTTCAAATTTTACGCCTCCTGTTTTTAAATTTGCGTTTAAATGGAATTATCTCATATTGCATGAAAGACTGCACTTTTATGAATGTGCAATATATCATTCAAATATCCGTGAGTTCCGGTTTCGGGTAATCAGTAGAAGTCAATCAATCCAGCTATACAGAGTGCTGTATAGCTGTGCTTCAATCGTTCTAATGCATGGTGTAAATGTACTTATTGCTTGCCGTGTGAATTATAGATCTGGTGAAATACGAAATCCCACTTTGCAATTTCTTTGGCATATTGTGAAAATTTAGAATACCTATAGTAAAATATCTGTGATGATGTAACATGATAAATATGGAAGTTCTCCAACAGATGTTTTACCAAATATTCACTACTCATCAAAGATTATGGAAAAGGTTCTAAATTTAGGCACGATACCATGGTAGTTGAAGCATGGAAAGCACAAAAATGTTTTAACCTAAAATGTTTTTGATTTATTCGATTACGAGTCATTTGCCTAAAAGAAAAGATGCGTTCGTGGAGGACTTTCTCAGGGAAACTGTCTCGTAAAGATGTTCTACATGCGAAAAGCCTATGCAGCCAGCCCGTTCGCCTGAAATCGAATCCAGGTCGAACTAAAAGTGTTCAGCGATTTTGCCGTTCGGTCGCTTATGGACCTCGATAAAAGAACTAACGCATTTACATTAACGCAATTCGCTATTAATTGATGCATGGAAATTCACGAAAGAACTATATAAAAGCGTTTTTAATACGTTTCACGAAAAGATTCAGAATGCAAGCGAAGCACGTTGAATTAAGTAGTTTGCTATAGTTTGGCTGATTAAAATAAGATATACTAAATGGTTCCAGACTCTCTTGACCTTAACCAGATCACGTATTTATGGAAATATTTCGAACGCCAAGCTAGACCCTGCATTAATTCTACCCCATGGCTGCAAATCATTCCATCTACCAATAAATCCCTCCTGAGCGATGATAAGAGCTTTCAAGTCGTTATTAGGAAAGAAAGATGGAGTTGTTAGATGTGAAAAGATTTTTTGCAATACATTGCATACATAATGTAATTGATCATTAATTGCTTCCACAGTTTTGTTTGTAAGCGATTATTTAATACCACATTACATTTACTCTTAAAATGATTTTACATAGCGATTGATATTGTGATACTTAAATTTACACTTCTTGTTCAGTATTTATACCACGTCACTAATCATATCCGGACTATAATCACCAATGCCCAAACGTACAGACTATAATCACCAACACAGCAATCTTCAACATTAACCTGTTTCACATAATGATGAGCGTAAATTCGTAATAAAAAAGTCTTTTGACATGAATGCAGCATGGATGTTTTCTTCTGCATTATAAAAAATAGTACGGCCCACAGTATTACAGTAGAAGAAGATGAGTATAAGTATTATGTCATTATCAGCGATAATAAATACCAAAATTCTGTCCTTTTGAAAACCTGAAAATTAACTAAAGCTTTAAATAATTTTAATACATACAGTAAATTGCACTTGTTAATGCTTGTTGCATTTTAATTTCCAGTTTTAGTAAGCAACAAACAAAATTTACAGGCCAATTACACAAAAACATGAAAACATGAATGTTTTAATTAAAACAGATTTTATCTTCTTCCAATAGGATATAATAATTTAATGACTAAGTAGCATCATGCATAACAGTAGCGATACCATGTATAACAAATATCATTCACGTTTTGGCAACAAGATTCGCATCCTGGAAATTGTAAAGGACAACTCTGTCAGCATTTCATATTTTCTACTTCAAGTTTTCTTAATACTCCACTTTTGTTTCACCTGCTAATAATACAACACATTTCCACCAATAATTCACTACATTTAAGTAATTCTTGCCGAGCTTCTGTATAAAAGGATGCTGTTTGAATATTTTCATAATTGCTGGTATGCTTTAGCGTTTGTACATGTTCACTAGTTTTCCTTTTATGCCAATTAAACGTTGTCTTCAATAAAAGTGTAATATGCATTTTTTTTTTCATTTTTAATAGGTGCGAGGCATTTTACATCGCTTTCAGGCTTTACAGTATTGCATCACGATAGCCAAGGGATAGTCTTCTGGTGATTTGCCGGAAATGTTCTCTTTAATTTTCTTCAAAAAGAAATAGAAACATTTTTTTTAAATATTGTTTTGTCCTCTTTTCCTTTTCAACATTTTAATATGTGTTGGCAGATTTTTCCATTTTTTCCTTAGTTCATCGTATCAACATATATTTATCTCAATAAGATGAGCTACACAGTCTTGTGCCTTTTTTAGCTTTATTTATTAAAGATAGCAACAATGCTATTACTATGCACATAGTATTTTGCCTGTTTTCTGCACCGACGCTCATTTGCCCTACTCTGGTTCTATCTCCCTCTCTGCCTATAAAAAAATTAGTTTTTAGCGGTACTGCTGTCAAATCACTGTATTTGCTACATTATTATTATTTTTTAATACACAGTTGACAGTTGTTTCGACATATGATTCTTTTTGAAACTATACTGATAGAGGATTTAGATTCAAAATGCCTTAGCTGTGCTCTCAAAATTTTAATGTACACATCATATATGTGTATATATGAGAAAAGATGAAAATAAAATCAGCGTCCGTATTTTATTTTCACACAATGCACTGTCTTTCATGTGAACACCATACATTTTTAAGGATTTATTATTTAACTAGTTTTATTTCTACAAACTTAAAACATTAAGCTTATAAAAAAATAAAATTAGTATACGAATTCTATTTATATGCAAAACTTATTTTTGTACTCGCTGTTGTTTTATTTTACTCAAAAAGTGCAAAGTTTGCATAAAAATGAAATCCACGCAACATTTTATTATTATATATTTTATAAATTATTATTTTTTGCTTCCCATTTTGTATAATTTTTTCTACTATTTATCGATTTTATATAATTTTATTTTCAAACCTATATTCTTTGCCCCCTGATCAACAAATCATCCTCAAAGTTTAATACTTATTGTATTATGCGAGCAAATATTTTCAACAAAGTATTTACACACATTTACTTACTAAATACTTCATATAAAGTACCACGTTCGTTTGAGTAACTACATCGAAAATCATTTTATTGTGGAATTGCATTAGAGAAGAAAACGAACTCTATCAGAAAGCACTCAGAAGCCAATCTTCGCGAGCTGTTTATAGAAGCAAATTGAAATATCACAGACTTTCCGGGAAATTACTATGAAACACACAAACAAAAAAAGAAAGATTTTCCCTTTAGGCATACTATCGTATGAATAAAGATTTCTTTGAGATACCAGAACATTTATTTGGAGAAAAAATGGTCCTCTACAGACAGGTTTTCGCAAGAATAATGCAAAATGGCGCCTTTTACTTGGAATACTTCAAATTGCCCAAGGGTAAGAGTAAAAGAGTGATTTCAACCTCATCTAAAACTCAATTTCCCTTATCTCAACTCAACTACACACTGAATTGAGCATGGGCTGGGATATTTATTCATTCCTTTTGTGAAATTTAATCGACGTTGTTTCTAGAAACTAGTTTATCTGCGGGCAGGAAACTTATCATGCAGTGATAGTGTTACTGACCTGATTTTCCATGCTGTGCGCCTAAATGGAGGAAACCAATAATGTTGTTTGTTTTGGTTTCTACTAAACAGATACAAGAGGCATTACACATTTTTTTCCCAGGGCGTATTTTTCACAATCATGGAAATACTACAAAGAAGAAATAAAAAAAGAAAATTATGTGAAAACATTCTGATACACTTTATAGGTAATTTATATTATGAACAAATTTCAAGCATTCTAAATAACGAAAACCGCAATCCATTATGATGTCTAAAATATCCGGATAACTGGGTTGTCTTTTTCGTTTTTTGCATGAATATTTATTATAAGTGATTTGTATCTTTTATTTTAGGGCATTTTATTTTCAAACCAATTGCGCAATTGAAAAAAAAAGTTTTATTTTCGTTATTCAAAACATGAAATGCATATTTTCGGTAAAATTATACACTTTTAGTTCCCTAAATGTATAAGCATATTCTATTTCAACCTTAAAATGTGACGGAATGAATTTTTTCGATTAATACATACATATGTATAACTGTAATGTTATATTTTTACTGTACAGGATAATTCGCTAACAGATCGACAAACTTGCAGAGTGTGTAGGGGCTACAGAGATGATTCGGAATCATATAGCAGTGCAGGGTTGCAAAAATGCCGTAGCTGCGAGCTATGGTGCAAAGAAGCAGAGAAAAAGAACAGAAACAGCAACACATTAATGCAACAGAGAACATTTTATTGAAAGGTTCTACTATAACAGGTGTTCGAAATTACGGCCAGAAGTCGTCTGGCAGCCTTGCAAGCAGCGTTGCATGGAATTCCTTACGTTCTGGAAAATTCTTGCATGTCACCAACAATTCATCATGTCACCATTATCCTTCCGGTAGCTACATAGTTTCGAGCGACGAGGTCTTCAACTGAAGGAACGGGCATCTCCTAAACCAAACTTTTCATATGATCCCCCCAAAAAAAGTCCATGATAGGTACGATGATCTGGCAGGTCAATGACCCGAGCCACCACGATCTATCCACCGCTGCCCAAAGGTTAGGTCGAGGTGTCGACGGACGTCAGTTGTGTAATGTAGAGAAGCCTCGTCATGCTGATACCACATGGGCCTACACGAGATCTATCATGCATGGACTTCCTTCTTCTGGGGTCTCATGAAGAGTTTGGTGTAGGAGACGCCCTTTCCCTCAGTTGAAGACCACGGTCGAGACTTTAATATCAGTAGCTGCCGGGAAGATACGTGAGATGCCAGGAATCTTCCAGAACGTAAGGAATTCCATGTTAGTGCCATTTTCAAGACTGCCAGACGACTTCTGGTCGTAATTTAGAACACTTGTTACAATACAGCCTTTCAATAAAATCTTTTTTGTTCCATTAATGTGTTGCTGTTTCTGTTCTTTTTCTATGCTTCTTTGCAACATAGCTCGTAACTACGGCATTTGCGACCCTGCATTCCTATGTGATTCCGAGACGTCTCTGTAATCCCTACACACCCTGCAAGTTTGTCGGTCTGGTAGCGAATCACCCTATATATATATAACTGTAATATACTATTTTTATATTATTTAAATCAAGAAAAATTAAAATTGTCTAAACTTTTAAATTTTCTTAGTTTATTATTAGAATATTTACGAGAAAAAATTTAAGTGATCAGGAAATCAGAATTAGATCTTTCTGCAGATCAGAGCGCTTGAATTAAATAGGAAGATTAAAAATATCTGCTAAAATGTATAGGGGGAGAAATAAGCTTATTTTATAATGAAATGTGTAAGCGGAAAGAGCGCTTTGAGCTGTTTAGTGGTAGGTAAAAGCAATCTCTTGGTGTAAAACGTTATTTACCACACGTATTTCGAGCGGTGTGCATCACTATACGAACGCGGAGTTCGTTGAAATGGATTTTATATATGGTGCTGCGAACATACACACAGCAGCGATTCAGAGGAACTACAAAGAACTATTCCCGAGTATCTCCGTTGAGCAGGAGCTCCGTTTCGTCTGCAGTTCCATAGATGTATTCGAAATCCGCATGGAGAATGATTATTTAATCAAAGAAAAGTTTTTGCCTATCGTTCAACAGTGAACTCTATCACTTCAGCAGGTCTTTTCCGAACACACATTCCATTACGAAATTTGCTTACTTTAGCCTTCTTCACATTTTTGCCAGATATTTCTGGATCATTCTGGATAATAAGAAGATCATGGTCTACTTTTAAATCATAATAATAAACATGAGATATAATAATTCCTGTACTCCGTTCAATAAATAAATCTCACACTTCCCATCCTCAATTATTTCGTCTGCCGTTTGTGCATATGCCAGCAGCAGATTTTCCTTATGTGCAACAGGAATGCGAATAAAAAATTCCTCCACGAAGGCAAACCTGCTATTAAATAAATAGCCGCAAGGTTTTTTTTTTAGCCTAAAGAGCGTTAGCCCATAAGGGCTATTAGTTTCGTTTTGGCATTTTGTGACGTTTCACTATAAACGGCGTTTCACTTTTCAAATTGTTGCCACCAAATATTATCGCCCTGTGTTATATTTAAAGAAATTAAATAATGAAGAATCTGCATAAATGTATATATACTTCTCGCATTGTGTAAAATAACGGTTTCTAGAGCCATCAAATTTTGAATAACGTAATCCTCCACCCGAACATGGGCACCTGAACGCCTGAATTTTGAATTTCGAACTTGTTTTATTATCTATTTCATATTTTTAAAAGTTTGACGAATATTTGATTAAGAAAGTCAACGACCTCAAAGCGAGCAATGGCAACACTGTACCGAAAAAAACATTTTTATCGGCTGTCTATGGGAAATTCTAAAGATATACTGCTCGATGTACGTGAAATGTTTCAAAACGAATTAATACGAGCTCAGTACCGATCATATACTCGACGCCCCTTATTGAACTTTGGAATATGACCAAGAATGTGAAAAGGTCTTGGCTGGAGTCTTCGGAAGGAAGGCAAAACCGGCATTTTTCAACGAATCACTTTTCACATTGTTGCCACCAAATATTATCGCCCTGTATTAATTATATTTAAAGAAACTAAATAATGAAGAAGCTACATGAATGTACGTATGTTTCTCGCATTGTGAAAAAACAATGGTACCTAGAAAATCTCAATCTCTAAACGATGGTATTACAAATTTTGAATATCAGTGTCCTCCATCTGAACATAGGGACCTGGAAGACAGAATTTGGAATTCGTTTTATTGTCTATTTCACTTTTTGTAAAACGTTAACGAATTTTTGATGAAAATAACTCAACCATTTCAAAGCCAGCAGTAACAACACTGTAGGAAATGAAACATTTTTATCTCCAACGCGCGAGACTCTCTATCGGAAATTCTAAAGATATGTTGCTTTTAAATATTTTTAGCTCGATGTGCCATTAGCCCAAATGCTCTCGAAACATGTATCTGTGAGTAAATGAAAAAAAACTCTCGTTTCGGAGCAATATAAAACATGAAAGCTTTCAGTTTTTTATTTATTATTTTTATTTTTAGCCCAAAGGGGCTATACGCCAGAAGAGCTATTAGTCTCGAAACGGGATTTTTGTGTTGTCCATTATAAACGGCTGCATCGCTTTTCAAATTACTGCCACCAAATATTATCGCTGTGTTATTATTTTTAAAGAAATTAAATAATGGAGAATCTTTATTAGTGGATGTATGTTTCTTGCACTGTAAAAAAAACAAAGCCATCAAGTTTTAAAAGCCCGCCCGAATATGAGCACCTGGAAGCCAGAATTTTAATTTATTCTTTGTTTCATTGTCTATTCCATATTTTGTAAAACTTTAACTAATTTTCGTACATTTTTTTTTCCAAAATTTACACAAAAGATATTCCGTCTAGAAACGGAAACTTCAAATCTTTTTTGAACTTTAATATATTTATTACTTTTCCACTTTAATTTTCTCATATTCTGCATTTATTTTCCAAGAAATGTATTTTGTTATAAATACCAGATCTCCTTATCATTTAATAAACTTTCTGAGAATCGATACACGCTATTGAATTACTACACTTAACTGCACAGCACTGAAAACGGAAAATCGATGCATCTGCAGTTTTTATGTTTCAAATAACATAATGTTAAATTTCAATCTGAATAGGAGAGTAGAATTTCAAGGCAGAATTTTCAATTGATTGAAACAGAGAAACCAGTCGGCCGTCTAAACCAATGATGGAAAAATATTTGAAATAAATCACGGAAATGAATATTCTGGATTTGACAAAATAATGATACTTAATACGAGGAAAAATGAATTTTCAACAAAGTAACAATAATATCTAACAATGAAGTTTCAATCTAGTTCTTCAAAAATCTATTGAAAGCCCGCATATTTAACAAAACACCCAGCAAGGAGGTAATAGAAACGTGTTGCATAAAAAAACATAAATTTCTGAATTTATATCCCTTGCTCATAAGAAAGATAGAAAAATAAGTAGAAAATTGAAACAGAATTTTGAAGGTATAACATGTGGACACTCTACCTAGATATAAATCTAAGCACTCTGCCAAATAGCTTTCATTCATTGAATAATGCAATATGATATTTTGAATTTAAATTCAATTGATAATTCAACACTATTTTTCGGGGGGGGAGGTATGCTCAGAACAAATTGCTACTTACATGCGATATTTTTATAAATAAAGAGAAGTTAAAAAAAAGTGATTGGATTTTATTTTTCTGGCAGTCGTATTTTTTAAGGTTATTACTTACGACGAAATTAAAGGCTTGTAAGGTTTATTATACGTTTTCTAACAGTTATTTTAAGTTTTGTATCTTTCCTATCTTATTCTAATTTCAGCTTACAATTTCCTGCCAGAATGTGAATTCAGAAACGCAGATAATGCAAATGAGAATGAGTATTATTTAAATCGTGACGTAACCGACTTCAACAGAGGAAGTCTGATTTCCTGACTAGCGCGCGTTTGCCTTCTGGCTACATCTCTGTTAGCTATTATTACGCTCCGTCATATCTTAGGCCCTTGCTAGGCTTCGCCGATTTAATTAATATTTAGGGGCCAACTAGTTAGATTCTGATAGCTTCGGCTATATTTCTTAAGAGCATTAGTTAATTTTAGTTCAAATTATTAATATTTAAATTCAAGCCCGAGTGGCGGCTTTATTGTAAAGTTCCAATCCAGAACTAATTGTAATTATACTGAATACTAAAGGGTTTTAAACCCTTCTCAAGTCTCACGTGTTCTGGTGACACTTAAGCGAATAATCGCTTGTTAAGTGTTCGTGGGGTTCGGAGTAAGAACTTCAGATTTAAAGAGTTGAACCTCACAGGCTTTTCAGTACTTTGATAAGACTCTTAAGTATATCATCTTAATTCAACTCCTGAAACTATTGTTTTAGTAATCATGGACCATTATAAAACAATCATCCGAAACATTATATGAAATTTACGCCTACTGAAATTTCTATCAGTAATTAATATGCTTATTTATTGCATACACTTGACGATAAGACTAATGTTAGTATTTTGTTGACTACCTTTAGCTTTTAAGATCCCCTTTCGGTAGAAATTACTAATTTTTTCTATATATCTGGAGCAGTTTCATGCCAAAGTTTATATTTCACTACCGGTAAGTTTTCGTAACGTATATCTTTAAGCTTTACTGTTTATATTTTGAAAGCACATTAGAAGTTTGTCAGACCTATAGATGATTATAACTTCATATCGAGGTTTGTGTCATCTACAAAGCTGGCAACAGGATATTTCTTAGCACAAAATGTAATGAAATAATTACAAAGCTTTTAGTTTATTTTCCGTTCTTGATCCTGCGCTGTCTTCATTAAAGTACACGAAACATTTGGCAAGAGAATTACATAGTTGCGTTATACTAATTAATTAAATTTTACTTCCTTTCATATTAGTTATTTATTTAGGCCAGTTATGTACCATTTTACCTGTTGTGTAGCAAATTTTCACGTAACACTTGATTATTTATGTTTGACTTAAGATTAATTTTCATTATTCTAAATTTATGCTACACAACGTTATTTTATTTAATATCTTGTATTTATATTTGCTTTGGTTTAATTTTAATTAGGGGTTTTGGTACTTTAAGATTTGTTCGTCTCTTCCACTGGTTACTCGTAAACGCGTTGAAACAGACAATGGAATTAGGTGCTTTCCTACGTAATAAACTTGATTTAAAATTACTTAACTTAGGTTGATTCTCTTTTAACTTATATCATTGGATGCAGAAAAATTAGCCTTTAATTTAAGAGTACTTTCAAGTCTCTAGCTTAAACAGTTTTTAAGTTACAGTTAATTATTCAACGAATTTTTGCACTTCGAGTATTTTTTTTGGTTGAGGGGGAAAGGATTGAAAAGCGTCACTTTTGCAGTTGATTTCCAAGCCTTTGCTTAGGAATTTTTGTCCGTTGCCTAGGTTTGCTGGTTTTCCCACGCCTACGTCGAATTCTTGGTTCTTCTTTTGGCGGGCTTGGCGAGATTCGGATTTTTGTTCCAGTTCAACTCCATGATTTTTCGACGATATTAGCAGGGGTTTGTTCGAGGGGAGAGTTTTGGTTTTATTCACCCTTGTGGCGAGTTTTGGCGATGTCTAGTGTCCGGACCTCACAAAAAGCGTGTGCAGGTGGGATTGCGAAGCTCTTGGGACGTCTTCGTTTTTGCTCTCGGCTGACAAGAAGAGATTTTCTCGGGTGCCTTGGGCATCTTGCTGCTACAACAGAAAGGATGAATTTGTTTTTTTAACGGGGGCTTATGGCTCCTGTCACTTCTTACTCCATGGCTTCTAAGCTTGACTGCAATCGTTCTTCAAAAATGAAAATGAAATAATTCTACAATACAAAATCACGGAAAAAAATGAAGAAAAATATATTTCCATGCTTCGTCTTCAACTACAAATGAAATAATGTCCTTCTAAATGGAAAGTAAATTACTCTTCGTCAATTCACCATCTGATGAACTATAGTTTAAATTTTGCTCGTCAATTTCCGTCCGCCTCTTCAATTTAAAAGAACAGAAAAAAAAGTCAAGCTACCTGTGTTCCGACCTGAGTTTCCTGATGGCTCTGAAGTTCGTAATACAGAAGGCTCGATGAAACTTCAAGTTCCTGCGTACTGGGTATTCTTCGAATGCTCGGTCTCCGCCATGCTGCCGTCGGTTCCCTCATCTCCAGGTTCACATCATCCACAGTTAAGAAGTTTTTCTTTTTGAACTTTTAATATTAACTTAATTTCTTAAGAAATTTTTTTCATCCAAAATTCTCTGGTTTAATTATTTCTTGGATTTTTTAAAGATTTTATTATTATCAGAATTTAACCTTTTTATTTAAATGTTTGCTGTAAGGAATTTTGAAAAGTAGAAAATTTAAATCTTTAATATCTTTGAGGATTTGTTGATTTAACAGAGATCTGAAGAAATTTGTGAGCAGTCTTAAATTGCTCTAGTTAAAAGTATAATTTTTTCCCTCTTTTGGTGCAATACTATAATTACTTAACTCTGTACTTAATTATTTGAATTTTCACTTGTTCTTGGATAAATAAGGTGTAAGAACCTTACAACTGTTAAATGAAATAGAAAATTTTAATTTGTATCTTAACTCATAAAAACAGTTATTACTTAACCAATAGTATTTGAATTGAAGTGGTTATTGTCTAAGATTTGCAGTATTTGTGAAAAAATGTATAAATGTTTAGAAATTTGTTTTCTAAATTAAATAAGGTAGTTCCCGGGGACTAGTATAATTTTATGATAGTAAATTTGTTTAATATCAATGTTTTAAGGAAAGTAATAAACTAAGTTAGTATTATTGATTTTATGTGTTTACTTGAATTTCTGATTACACAACATAGTTTCACCAGTAGCAAGGCTCTTCGGGTTGTTGAAACGAAATTTAAAATAACACAACGCAAATACCTAATTTGTTTAGACTACTAGTATTTTACAACTTAGTATTTAACAACTGGTGCCGTGACTTTTGAACCAATTTTGAGCACTTAATATTTTGGTTGCTTTGAGCCATATATAAGGGACATTATTAACTTCTTTTGGGTGTTGAACTTGATGCTGGTAATTTTATGTTTGTTTAAGTATTTAACAACTAACATTTAATTTAAGTATTGCTATTTTTTCTTCCACCTGTCTAGACTTGATACTAAAACCCAATCAGTTAAA
>KK120281.1:284510-300134 GCA_000611955.2 Stegodyphus mimosarum | reverse complement strand
GTTAAAACTCATTAGTAGTTGACACCTTGAACCGAAAGTACTATCTTGATCTTGATCTTGAGCGTGCGAGATTGTTATTACTCGGAAAAATGAGGACGAAAATTACCGTTTTCAGTTTTTTAATTAATATCTCTGAATTTAGCTACTTTTCAACAAAAAAAGTGGATGTCGACCTTTTCCAGTACCCAGAAAAGAAATGTAGAAAGTTTGGTGACGATAGCTATAGTAGTAACTGAGTTATTAGCTAAAAAAGACACAGATATTCTTCTTTATATATATAGATAAAGAAGAAAACTAAAATTTTATTTATAAGAAACAGTGATTACAGGTAATAAATATCATTATAGATATTTGATAAATAACAACTCCTCCTCCAAAAATGGATGTGTAAAAAAAAGTAGTTTCAAATTTTGCAGTTAAAATTTGAAAGGAAATTTATCTGCATAATTGAAATGATCTAACATAAACGATACTTCATTCACAATAACTTCATATAATTTAAGCTGACAGAAAACGCAATATCTTTTTCTTTTTAGTATTTAAATAGGGAATTCGTGATGTTTCAAATCTTGTATCGTCTATGTGAATTAAAATACACTGTATTAAAAAGAAAGAGTTGTATAGTTTGAGTTCTGAATGAGAATTTATCCCGGTTGGAGATTAAGAAGGAAACTCAGATCATTTAACTTAGATGACATATGCTACGGATATCATTAAAATGTTTATGCTATCTTATTGTTGGGTTTCTTCGCATATCTATCTTCTGTTTGAGATGAAAACTGTCTCAACTAAAGTTTCATCTAAAAAGTCACAGAACTGGAGAGATTTGAGAAACTATAAGCAGAGACTTAAACAGTATTCCAAAAGAAAAGCTCAGCTACGAAATCTAGATGTTATATCAACATGCCAAGAGTTGTAAAGATTTACAAAGATTGTATATTAAAGGTGTAAGGTTTTAGTTTAAACTAACAAAGTTTTATTTTTAATTTGCCTTTTCTATCTGTTCTTATTTCAACTTCCCGTTAGAATAAGCGCCCGTTTCAGCTTTATGCTCATTTGAAGTGGAGCCAAGTTTCTATTTAAATGGTAGGTAGGAACCTCTCAGTGTGAGAGAGCTTTTAGTCTCAGACCACTGCTACTCTGTTCGACGTTCGCCTGACCAGCTAGTATTTAAATTCTAAGCCTTAGCGCTGTTACTCTATTACTTATTAAAGTAATTCTAAGCGCGTTAGTATTAGTTAAATCTTGCTACGCACCATTTAGCATAGAGGCCAACCTCGCGTTCATAGCTCTGTGAGCAACGACGATTTAATTTTCTGTTTAATTTTAGTTTAAGTTATTTGATTGTTCAGTTTAGACCCAAGTGCGGTCATTATTTTCTGTATCCCTCCCGAGTTGGGAAGTGGCTGTACATAATTGTGGTTTAATAAAAGAGGATTTTAAATCCTTCTTAAGTGCAGTTCTTCTACCACTTAACGGCAGTTTTCTACCACAGAACATAGCTGCATGCAGCTCTTTGTTCACGATCAGGATTTAAAGTATTTCACGAATATGTTTGCCAAGAATATGCACTGAACACACAGTCCTGACAAAGGCTAAGAAGTAAGAAAGTTGTTGTCTTCAATTTTCGATTTTGTGCAAACTTAGTCCTAAAAGCACTGTAGACGCACCCTGTATAGAACTTTAGTAGCTATGATACCGCTTTCCAGTATAAGAAATGATTTTCGAGAGCACGCATCATACTCCATTTACGCATTGCTCTGAAATATAGTTTGAAAAAATATAGTCTGAATTAAATATATAGTTTGAAACTATAAAAAGCTGTTTTAAAAGTTTCTAATTGAAGAAGTGAAATTTTTTGAACGTAATTTATCGAAAATTAAAACTTGCCAATTTAGAATTCCGATATCAAAGACTGTAATAAATTGTTTTTTTAAATGAATTGAAGAATGTTGTACATTCCTACGGCTATGATTAAAGGAACTGCTTTGGAACTTGCCATCCCTTAGATCTCAACTCTTTTGTCGGTGACATCGGCTACACAGAACGTTGTTTCTTCCGAACTTGGCCCCCTTTTCATGTGTTTATATTGTTGTTGTGACATCATTAATTTTTGAAAAGCTAAATTAATGGTTATGTTCTTATTTAGTTACTTAAATGAAAAATCGTCTAAACAAATACGTGACTTTCAAATTATTTCCTTGCTTTTACGCTGCACTGGTTTTTTGAACTTTTAGACTTTTTTAAACTTTTTTAAAGGGATGTGAAAATGTAAATAATAAGTTTAAACAGCTATTTTTTATTATTAAACGATATAAATGTTCAAATCTTATTTTAAGGAATAGATTCATGTTTCCTTCTTTTAAAAATTTTCTGTTATTTTATTTGCATCTGGCATCTGTTTCATTACTTAAATTTGAGTTACTAAACGGCAACGCTTTTATCGTTTGAAAGTTATTTATTCTTTTCGCAATATCGTAGTAGTTAGGCCCGAACCCACTACCAAAATAAAAAAAATAGCTGATTCTGAACTCTGCCTCTGGGCTATCATTTCATCTATTGAAAGCAGGTTTTTAATCTTCGCTTTTGGCAAAGTTGATTATAACATCTGAGTGGCGTGGAAAACAGCGATCGGGGCAACAACAATCTATTGGTAACGTTCTCAATTTGCTCGTTAGGAGTATTATTTGGGTTAACCTCGATAATAATGTAGTTTTTTGAGGTTTTAGATTTTTTCCTTTGCATGTGCCTAATGCCAAATTTTCAAAATTCCAACCTTGATGCCAAATTTCAAGTATCTAAGTCATTTAGAAGTGGTCTAGATTTTTGATGAATCAGTCAGTCAGTGAGTGATAAAAATGACGCTTTTCAGACCTTAATAATTCCATAACTATAAGAAGTAGATTAACGAAATTTTGGATTCTAGATGCTCAAGGGAGCTCTATTAGACTTACGAAATTGCAAGTTTGAAGGTCAAATGGTCTTTAAGTAATGCGGGGATCGAACGTAGCTTGAAATGGTTCGTGGAAGATACGCATGGCCAGTGTCTCGCTGTTTTCTTTTCAGTCTGTTCAGAATTTGGCTGACACACTACCATGTGTCTAAATGTTATCAAATTAAATGATAAATATGTAAATAAATGTAAAAGGAAATTTTTTTTGTTATTTTTTCGGATTTGTCATTGAAGTTTTCCCAGCTCTTTTGTTTTTTGTTTTCAAGTTCTATTAGGTAATGTAAAAAAAAAGGACCGGATATCGGTCAGGGTGGCAATGCTTTTATGATTTAAAAGCATTTGAAAGTAGGGGGCAGTCTCCCTCTCAACACATCTTCACTATTTCTCAGAAAGGGGACGTCCCGGCATAATTCCTTATTTCCTGCTCACAGTATTATTCCAATCTTTCAGATCAAACTTTGGTATTCAGAGAAATTTGTGGGAAGATAAAAATAAAATAAAATAAAATAAATACATGAAAGAGTAATTAAGTTTATTTTTTAATCCTCTTTTTTTTCCACTTTTACATTAATTACATTATTTATAGTTTTACATGATACTTTTCATGAATAAATGGGAAATTTCTTTGGTGTCTCTTTCCCGTATATGTCTGTTTTAAGCATGGAGATAAGAAAGGACTATCTCCATGGTCCTAAGCATGTGCTAATTTTGTTTAATAGTTAATCCAGCTCTGCCTAAAGGAAATTCCATCTGTAAGCAGTCCAAGATTATTCGCAGAATTAAAAACGTCTATAAACAGGGGAGTAGCAAGAGCGGGAAACGGGGAACATCTGTCCCCGGGCGCAGCATCCAGTGAGCGCTGAACTGATAGTACGAATTTTTACAATGAAATTATTTCAATCTTGGCAAACAAGAGGGCCGCGTGATTTTCAATCGTGCCCAAGGGCCGAACACCCTAACTACAGCTCTGTCTACATACAGCTTAATCTTGTTAAAAGATTTAGATGACAAAAAGGCATCAAAGTTTTTAACCTTATGTAAGAATTACCATCTAATAAAATTTCCGACGAGAAATAAGTAACCTCCTTTTTAAGAAATATCACAACGAAGTAAATGACATACAATTTCTTAGTCTACGCTCTTAACGACTGCAGAAATTTGAAGTTTGTTAAATAAGCACGGTATTTTATGTTATGATTTATGTACAAACGTGGGACAGCGAGGCTTTTGTGATACATACGAGTTGCAAAAGATAGATGATTTGTGTCAGATGTGTGAAACATATTTTTATTGTATCTGCCATAGTAGTACTAACTAGATTTTTGAAGCAGAAATGTCAAAAATCAGCTGTGCGATTGTCGAGATTCGTATCACGCATCTTTTAAATGCTACCTGGATGTGCTAATCATTTGCATTACTCGAGAACGCAAGAGGATGGATAATTTCTTGCACTTTTCCCTACTTGAAAGGTAACAGGATAGAGGCACGAGACCCCGAGTTCTCTTATGTCGTATTTTAGCTCGGGTGTCACTGTAGAAAAATTATTATATTTCTGATCCCCAGATACCAGTATAGAAACTGTTTATGGATCATGGCTAGAGATGGCATGATACACACTTATATACCAGGAGAATCATGGTATGATACATACTTGTATACCAGGAGAGCAATCTGTGGCGAATACGATTAACTTCTTACGAAATTAGAAGGTTAGAAAAAATGGGGAGGGGGAATAAAAAAGACAAAAATCTGAAAGGTTTCAAATTTTAAATTACGTCCAAAGCGGATTTTTTTACCATTTTGTGTGTTACCTTTATTTATTAAATTTCATGCTCTTCACACTTAAACCATAAAATTCAGTTCAAGTATAAGAATATACCGCAAAATAATTTTAAAATGTGCATATCTTTAGAATTTCCTATACACAGTCTCACGCGCTGGAGGTAAAAATGTTTTTCTGTAAAACGTTGCCATTGCTCACTTCGAAATCATTGAGTTTGTTAATCAAACATTCGTTAAAATTTTACAAAATATGAAATCAATAATAAAACAAATTCCAAATTTCAAATTTGGGCTAAAACGTTGCCATTGCTCACTTCGAAATCATTGAGTTCGTTAAAGTTTTACAAAATATGAAATCGATAATAAAACAAATTCCAAATTTCAAATTTGGGCTTCCAGATGACTATATTCGCAGTAGGATTACATCTGTAAAATACTCAATCATTCAAAATTAGATGATTCTAGGTACCGTCGTTTTATCATGATGCGAGAAACATACGTACATTTATGCACATTATTAATTATTTAGTTTCTTTAAATATAATACAGGGCTGCAATATTTTTGGGCAACAGTTTGAAAAGTGGACTGACATTTAATGTTTCTGACGCAAAATCACAAAACGAAAACAATAGTCCTTCAGGGACAAAACCCCTTTAGACTGAAAATTCCACGTTTTTTTCTCTATACATTTTTGCCATGATATTTTTATACCACCTTTGAGTTTGGGGCAAGACAGGACCGGGTCAGAGCCAGTGCACAGGTGGGTAGAATTAAGGGCGGCAAAAGTTTAAGAAATTAGGGAAGCATTGGACGACAGAAGGATCAATAGAGTTTGCGAGCGGCAGCAAAAGTTTAACACCTACCTTGGATTGGAAAGGATATTGAAACTAATCTGGGTGAAGCTTCACACACGTCAAATAGATGAAACTGCGACTTTTTTTTTCCTTCAAGAAATCGGAACTTCCAGATTGTTCAAATGAATTAGCAGTTTAATTTATGTATTACTGAAATATAATTCTCAAAAATAAGATGTTAAACTTTAATGATTTAGGTTTTTAGGACCGGAAACGCGAAAAATCAGCTAGATCTTCACACGGAATCGAAATATGGATCTACCAATTATTAGATGGGTATACTATCTACGACACCAAAAGGACACGCACGGGAAGAACGCCGTAATTAGTTAATTTCTCTTAAGAGAGGCTGAAAAAAAATGGACGAGACCCAGTTAGGTTAATCAAGATAGCAATGAGTTATCATTCAGTTCATTTTATTCCGAGTGCTAATAGAATTTGCGGCAAACCACACGGAGATAAGTAAATCGTGTTCTGCATCGTGTCTTTGCCAATACCTCTCGATTTCAGGAGGGGTGACGAACTAGTGATCTGATTTTTCCTCTGATGTCGTTCCAGGTATAACAAATCAGAGGATGTAAAATACTACTTTAAAATTAAGGAAGCGTGGTTCATTCAGTATGAAGATTTTCGCCATCGGAATAACACAGAAGAAGGCTCCTAAACTCTCGACTAGAAAGACCTACAATGCTCTTGAGCTCTCGACTAGACAGACCTTCGATAGCAGACTCTTCGCACTACGAAGATTATAATTCATTTCAATACTTATCTAAGCTATCTGTGAATTATGTACAGATTTGTAAAGAGATTCTCGTAATTGTAATAAATATATTTTGAGTATAAAAATGCAGTAAGAATTAAATTACGCAACCTCACAAACATACCCAATCATTATAAGGAGTTAGATACGCTAGTTACCGTGCTTCACACAAGGTAACCTGACAGTCACTCCCGCAGTAGTGACCAAACCCTCCAAATTTATTAAGTTTCTAGAAAAGAAAACGTAGAAAATTAATAATATTTACGCTCGCAATCAAACCCCAGATTTTCCAGTTGCTAGTTTGATATGCTAAATGCTATATTATAGAAGCATGCATGAGACGACTGTCATAATTCCTTACGCTACTAATTGAAACTCATTGTTTTTGTCAAATAAACATTATATCGCTTTACAATTAGAAAAGTGGAAATACTTGTGCCCTCCGAATACTTTTCTGAAAACATTCTTTACGAATGGCCGAACCCATCGGATGTTTTACCTCCTTATAACTGAGAACATTGTCCAAAGTTCACTGCAAAAGGGGACCGATATTATACCCTTGAGATGGGGAGTAAGAAGCACACCCAAAGATAAGCCTTATGCGAGAATTGAGCCCGCACCTTTGCTTTCGGGGGAACAATCAGCTTCCCATAAAGACTATACTGTCTAGGGCTGTGAAAGGCTTGTATAATGTTGAAATAAAAGGTGTCTGTTAATTATTTGCCGCATAAAGATCTGTTTTTAATAGCAGAATAAGAGATAGGAGGAAAAACCTGAATTTTATTTAGCCTTTCAAAGAATTTCATACTAATGCACTTCAATGTAACCACCATTAGTTCTCTTAGAATATCAAGTCTATTCCCGATTCACCTCCAGAATTTGTCAAGCATCTGTGGAGTAGCAATAGCTGTTCCTGTGATGATTCGATTTTTTAATTCTTTGATGCGGCGAATATCTGTATGCTCCAGAAAAAGAAGTTGGAAGGTGTGATAACCGGAGGACGGGATGGCCATGAAATGAGTCCATTTCTACCAGTCCAATAATTTGATGATGTTTCATTAAGGAAACCACGCACCTGTGTAAGGGTACGATTTTCAGATCATCATTACTGATACGATCAAGAATGTCTTCAGAAAAAAATTCCTTACGCGACCATTAGGTTTGATTTACTAACAAATCTGCAATTTATACGTAGTCAGTTTCCAATGTTTATGAACAACTTTATGAACAGTCGACTGAAAATTTCCTGCTATCAGGGTGGCAAGGCGAATGGATTTATGCATGGCGAATGGACACTCCTTTTCACTGCATAACCCCAGTAAATAAACAAATTCTCTGTCGCCGTTCTCAAAAATTAGAATAAATAAAATTCCTCGAACTAAAGGTTGTATTAATATGAATTATTACCGGTTACTTCGTCAAATTAAGTTTCAGTTTAATTTTGTAATCCGGTGATTAAATTAAGTCACCCTGCATTTTGTCCTCTTTCCATAAGAAAGAGAATTAAAGAGTAACATTTGGAATTAATTTTGCGCTAATTTTTTAACTATAATAAAATTCTATTTTTTCAATTAGTTTTAAAAGTTCAAAACATCCTCGAATTTCCACGACGTTATGTAATAACATTATTTAATGACTTGCACGACTCAACATAACTTTAACTGTCAACTGCTATAACTATACAGATGGACAGACAAAGTCTTACTTCTAAAGAACCCCGTAAGTTGATTATAATAATTTAGGTGGAAGTTACAACTATGTGCTACTAAAGTACTTTATCGGCTTTATCTTAACCAGCCGCAGCTGCTTCATGAAATTTTGAGGGTCAAGCTAAAGCTGATGTAGCTGCGTGTTGCTTGCTTTTAATACTTCAATTTGATTTGAACATCTCTTCAGAATTTTCCACAAGCTGCGAAGATGATGTTCTGTTACGTTTTAAAGTTCTGTACAACAATCAGGATGACATATTAATAAAAGAGTTAACTAAATTATACTCTTTTATTAATATATCAGCCTGACTGTTGTACAGAAACGTAACAGAACAACCATCTTCGCAGCTTGCGGGAAATTCTGAATAAATGCTAAAATCAAATTGAAGTACTAAAAGCGAGCAACGCGCAGCTACATCAGCTGGACTCTCAAGATTTCATGAAGCAGCTGCTTCTGGCTGCAATAAATTACTTTAGTAGCACACAATTGTAACGCAATAATCGGCCTGTGATAACCACCACTGGAATCGAAGAAATTCTGCGTTTAAATTCATGAGTTAATTTGAATCCTGGTGGGAATTGATTGCCGCATCGATGGGCTCGGGTTCTAATCCCGAAGAAAGCAGGAAGGGTATAGTATCCGTGCGGCAAGGGGGCACTCAAAATATACAGCGAGTCAAAAGTCCTCTTGAGAGGTTGGTTGTAGGAAAAGAGGGTTTGGGAGACACTTGGATCGCCTCCCCTAGGGTGTTCTCAACAATGGGATGGACTGCACAGTTAGAGCGGCGGAACTGTACCGAATGAGGTTCCGCCCCCCTTTACCTGTACCCGATTTAATATATCACTTCATAATATAACGTAATGAAATGAAAAGTCTAATTATAGTTGTTTCAAATATTAAAGCCTGCACGTTTTCTCTTGAACTATAGACAATAAATTTTATTACTGCTTTCTGTATCTGGGCGCAGTTTTCGAACGCTGAAAAAAAAGACACATGTGTTGTTCATTGTCCAGGGCGAGTCCACTTGTACAGTACTGTAATAATACGTCCTCTTTTCATAAGACATAAAAATGAAAGAATAGTATTTGGAACTAATTTTGGGCCAGTTTTTTAATTATAATAAAATCTTATTAAAAAAATTAAAAGTTCGAAACTTCATCGAATTTCCACGAAGTTGTGTAATAATACTATTTGATCACTTGTATGGTTCCACATTACTTTAACTATCACCGCCTGTAACAGTATAGGCAGACGGACGACTTATGGAGGTCTTAGTTCTAAAGTATCCTAGATATTAACTCAGATGAAAGTTTAAAATAAAACTGTTTTATTAATTTGCCAGCCTGAAAGCTATAAAAAACTTAAAAACGCAACAGGACATTTCTCAGCTTTCAGGATATTTAGCACAAATGTTCGAGTCCGTTTGAAGTATTAAAAACAGGCAACACGCGCCGACGTAGTTCGACCCCAAAGATTTCATGAAGCAACTGCGGCTAGCGGAAATAATGTCAATAAAATACTTCAGTAGCAGGTAATTGTAACACAGACTGGCCTGCGATAACTGCCACTGGAACCGAAGAAACTCTGGGCGTAAATACATTAATTAATTTGCATCCTGTCGGGAAATGACGTAGGTACAAATGAAGTAAAGGCAAAATAATAAGATAACCTGCTTTAATTAACATAAAACTCTGCGCAGTTAAAAGAATTAGAATAAAATTTTTTTCGAAAATTGTATTTTTTGATCAATTGGTACAATTAAGTTTTTTTTTAAATTATTATCACTCTACTGTTAGGCTTAGTAATCTAGAGTACCGGCTCTCCAAAAGACTGTTGGATGAATTTTCGTCCCATCTGAGTGCTTACCTAGAAGTAACTAAACCTAAGCATAATCCGAAATGAGAATATTTATTAACATATCGACTTGGCGGTTACAGTAGCTGAAAATTTAACAAATGAAAATTTCACTAACATACGAGTAGAATAATATCTTCTCAACAAAAATTCAAAATAAATAGAACATAATTCACATTATCAGCAAGCCTAACTTAAACCTTGGCGTGTCCAGACTGATTTTATAATCACTCGCAGAGAGTTGCAGCCCCCCAGAACCTTTTCAGAAAGTTACGCAAATATCAGAAATACAAAGATTAGTAGGCAATCAGCTTACGTCGCCAAATGCTTTCCAACAAAGTTCCGAAGCCTGACGTTTATTTAGAATGTACAAGTAATTTGCCTCTTGGAGGAAGTTGACGAAACGTAGAAGCACAAAAAAGCCAAAACACTAAAATACACTCACGTTTGTGAAAATTGCAACACCATGAAGGACTTACGCGAGTGAGCTGAAATTTTCAGGAAATGCAAAGTAGCGCATGATATGCAAATGATTAGAATTGCAAATAGATAGCGCATGCGTATGCTGAGCAGCGCCCTCTGAACGGCTGATGGATCCGAATAAATAGACGGCTGTAGCGAGGCGTGTATGGTTATCGGTGGTTATCTGCTAGTGGTAAACGTTAACTCAATCTGTACTTATGCCTCGTCGACGAAAGAGAGCGAGATTTGAACAACTTACAGAGTTTGAACGAGGGAGAATCATCGGCCTTCGTGAAGCTGGATTGTCGTATCGTGCAGTAGCCTCTCGTGTGCAGCGTAACAGCAGCACAGTGATGCGCGTTTGGAAGCAGTGGACGGACGAGTGTCGGACAACTCGGAAATCCGGGAGTGGACCCCGAAATGTGACGTCAGCTCGCGATGATAGACACCTGGTCCGCATGGCGCGGACGGACCGTACAGCTTCCTCTAGACAATTGGCAGCACTGTGGTCAATAGCTACAGGTGTTTCATTGTGTGCTTCATCAATTCGTAGACGTCTGCTGCAGTGTGGACTGCGCGCACGGACTCCTTTATACAGGATCCCCCTAACGCACGACCATCGCCGCCTGCGGCTACAATGGGCCAATCAGCATAGAGACTGGCGTGCTGATTGGCAGCATGTCGTGTTTTCTGACGAATCCCGCTTTAATTTGTGGTACCATGATGGCCGCATTCGTGTCAGACGCTATGCCGGTGAACGCCACCTTCCGGAGTGCATTATCGAACGCCACAGTGGACGAACACCCGGAGTTATGGTCTGGGGCGCCATAGCATATCATAGACGATCTCAATTGCTACGAATTGTGGGCAATCTGAACAGCAACCGGTATATCCGTGAAGTTCTACAGCCCGAAGCTGTTCCCTTCCTTCAAAGCTTGCCAGGCGCTGTATTTCAACAGGACAATGCCCGCCCTCATACTGCTCGGATTGTTAAATCCTTCTTTGCAGCGCAGCAGGTACAGCTTCTTCCTTGGCCTGCGTGTTCCCCGGATATGTCGCCAATTGAACATGTGTGGGATGTCATTGGTCGGCGTCTTGCTCGTGATCCTCGTCCTGTTGCGTCTGCAGACGAACTTTGGGTACGCGTACAAACGATATGGAATGCTCTTCCTCAGTCAGACATTCAAACTTTGTTTGACTCCATGCCACGTCTTGTAGCAGCACTTATTGCGGCGCGTGGTGGCCACACAAAATACTGATTCTGATCTCTTGTTCTTGTTTGTTTGCTTTGAACATTTAATCATTTATTTGTACCACTACCACTCAACTGTGTATTAAATTGCATTCAATTATGACGATTCCTTCTTGGTGTTGCAATTTTCACAAACGTGAGTGTAGTTGGATTTAAAGAAAAAAAAAAGAAAAAAGAAAAATCTGAAAAATTTCAGATTTTAAATTACGTCCAAAGGCGCGTTTTTTTAACGTTTCGTGTGCTACCTTTTTTTACTAAATATCATGTACTACGTACTCAAACCATAAAATTCAGTTCAAAATCAATATCGCAAAATCATTTTAAAATGAACATATTTTTAGAATTTCCGTAAGTCTCGTGCGCTGGAGATAAAAATGTTTTTCTTTTTCCGTACAGTGTTGCCATTGCTAGCTTTGAAATCATTTAGTTTGTTAATCAGAAATTCGTTGAAATGTTACAAAACATAAAATCGATAATAAAGCAAATTTCAAATTCAAAATTAGGGCTTCCAGATGCCCATATTCGCAGTAGGATTACGTCATTCAAAATTCGATGGCTCTAGGTTTTATCACAATGCGAGAAACATGCATACATTTATGCAGATTTTTCATTTTTTAAAATTTAATGCAGAGCGATAACATTTAGTGGCAACAATTTGAAAAGTGAAACGGGCATTCAGAGTGAATCGACGCAAAATCGCAAAACGAAAGTAATAGTCCTTCGGGACTAAATCCCTTTGGACTAAAAACTTTATTTTACTTTTTTAACACGCAATTCATTCTCTCCTGAGATAATAAAGGAGAAGAGAGGAAGGGAGGAGCAGAAAGCGCAGTGTCATCCAGATGGATTAACACAAGTAAAATACGCTGAGTAGCTACAAAGTTTTACTGCTAAAAGATAACTGACAGCATTTTTATTATGATATCTCAATTTACTTTTCCTAAAACATCGTCTGCTTACGAACAGAATTTTCTATGTATTTAAGCATTTGTTTTGGTCCAGCGCATATCTCCCGTCATAGATTCGAAAGCTGAGTAAAGTATAGCAATAATATTTGCTGTAAAAGCAATGGTCTCAAACTGAAATTGAATGCGAGTCGAATACCCTATCTGCAGAGAGCTGACAAGCCAGACTTTTTTTTTTTTTTTAACAAAATGAAACTTTTGTATTAAAAAATGAAAAAAATATTTTGAATACATTTAAAAAAACGACTACTAAATATTTATCAAAACATACGTAAACAATGATAATAATATCGCAAAGGGAAAAAAATACAAATTTTTATTTATTTTCCATTTGAAATCTAGGGTTTGTCACTTACAAAACATTTTTGTTAATTACATTTTGTAATTCAAATGCATTAACAGCTAAACATTAAATTTTCGTATTCACATTTATTTCAAACAATTCTAACATGTTTAATTAATAATTAAATACCTTACTTTAATTTAAACTAAAATCAAAATAAACAAACCAAAAAGAAATATGATAGAACTTGAGAGTAAATAATTTACTCTTCATTCAAACTTATTTCCTCAAATTATGTTAACTTATTTAATTGATCTCCCAAGAAAATTGAAAATAAAACTCGCAAATCGCGTTCACTTTTTGTCGCATAGGAGTCAAACTTCTTATAATTGCATTTTCTCATAACGAGTATTAAACTTTCTCCAATATAAGTATAGAAACCAAGAGACTACACTAAAAGTTAGATTTCGTTATTTGTCAAAAATTAAATTATTTTTCTTTTATTTAGCATTGTCAGAAAATATGAATATTTTCGTCATTTAAAACACTTCTGTAACTAGAAGTTCGAAGTATATGACTACGACCAACGTTTGCGAAATTAAAGGCCGTGTAAGAACGTTGGTACTGCCAATTGCACTGAAAAAGAGATGAACATATTCCAATAGTCCCAAATACAAAATTTCGAAGTTTTATGGCTAACTGTTTTTGAGTAATGCGAGATCCATACATATGTATGTTCGTACGTAGGTACGTACAGACGTCACGAAAAAATCTCTTTTGAATCCATTTTACAATCCGTTTTTGAAAAAAAGAGTCCTTTATTTTGTAAGTACGTACATATATTGTAGAAACATTACGTTATTTTGGAAGCAAGAGTCATGAAAAATGAGTAACGCCTTCGCCGGGAACCACGGACCTCTCGGTTACGCGTCGAGCGTGCTGACCACTGCACCACGAAGGCCTGCGAAGAAGGCGGGAGAAATACCTTATATACTCCCCCTTTTAAAGGACGACTGGGGATTAGGGGACCCAATCTCGAAATCCCGGTGATGGAGAATCATCATCCACCACCTTTTTAGTTCGGGCGCCAGTGTAGAGTCATTAGGCATTTTTTTTAAGCAGGAGAAGTGAAAAATGAGCAATGTCTTCGCCGGGAAACGAACCACGGACCTCTCGGATACTCGTCGAGCGTACTGACCACTACACCACGAAGGCTTACGAAGAAGGCGGGCGAAATACTTATAATGTCACACAGGAAAATCTTTCAAATGGACTCGAGAACGTTCAAATTGGAGATTTCTGTCGAAATATAATATCTGAAATTGTTCGCGATTACAATATTACCTTTACTTCATACAAGGAAGTAAAAATATATATCCTTGCATGTAAGTAATTATAAATTTATTTGCTAAAAATTATCAAGGATAGCAGATGCTTATCTGTCAATCGTATTCTTACTAATATTCAACTGTGAAAGAAACCTGTTTACGTATAAATATATTCTACCCCCCGCCCCCCCAAAAAGAAAAAGATTATTCTTAATGCCAAAATTCATAACTGAGTGGATTTATTTTTTCACAAGTACGAATAAAAGTTAATAAAATCTGTATTTTCAGATCTTTGAATAAGATCTATATCACACTGTAAATTAATTAGCCCATTGATTGTAATAATCACATTCTAAATTAATTTTCTGGTGCGTTATTCGTGTTTATCTTTAATGGTAATGAAAAAAAAGTAAGCTCTGATTTCAAATTACTAAAATCAAATTAATTCCTAAAATAAATCAAATTCATTCACTAAATTGCTAAAATTAAATTACTAAATTACTAAAACCTGTTTGAAATTTCTGCAACTTCACATTTGAAAAAATGAGTAATTGAAATATACTCGCGAGCTGCATATAATTGCTTCGGAGGCAGCATGCTGCCAGTCTGAGAAGACTGCTGTAAAATACACACTTTGTAAATGTAATGTTCTCGCTGGCACTAACGACTTCTTGGAAAACACAAAGCTATTGATGATGATCCCCAAAGGGTGTGATCGTTCTTCACAGCCCCGAAGGTTTGAACGCACCGAAAAAGTTCAACAAGTATTGCTGAAAAATAGACATCATCTTTTCGAATTATGGATGATGAATTCTTGCTGATTAAAAAAAGAAAACTTTATTTTTCGTTTTCAGCTGCAGGACAATGAACCATTACACAGTCCTATTCTTGTTCTTTCAAGAACTTTCTATCAAAGAAAAGTGTCACAGTTCTCTTCACTCAGATTTGGCACCTGCAGACTATTTTCTCTTTCTTAAAATGATCACCTTAAAGGTCATTATTTTGATAGCACTGAAAATATCCAGAAAACCATAAGAAGCGACTACGAACTAAATCCTAGAATTTTGTAGATGCCCAGCTCATTTTAAAGAACTTATCTTGTTGCTGAATTCATTTTCTTTCATTCACTGAAATACTTAGTAATTTCCCTTGAAACTTACAGGCTATTGTGACTCATGTGGATATCAGTAGCGTGATGAGAAACAGTCTATTCAAGGACGCGAGCAGAAATGACACCCTCCCGTAGCGACAGGAAAGAATGATTTCGGCTAATAATGTTTATGGAATAGCCAGATCGATACAACTACAGAAGAGCGTTTTATTTTAAGCAGAGAAAAATATAGCGAATATGCAGATGATATAGCGAATTGTATATAACTCAGAAAGAGTTCTTTTTCTTTCTTTTTTTTTTTTTTTTTTG
>KK120281.1:203028-284468 GCA_000611955.2 Stegodyphus mimosarum | reverse complement strand
TTGGAGACGTACCGTCGACGGTAAATGCTGTAATTTATAAGTGCAGGCTGGAAATAGATATATCAAGACTTCTTTTTAAATCTCTCGCCGATGATGTTCACAGATATATTCTACTTTCTTACATTAGATTTGATTTGATAATGCATGAGTAACTTCTACATGGAGAAGAAATTTTTAACGGGATAATTTTTGAACCCCAAATCATCAGAATAAAATAGTTCAGATCTTTACTTGATTTGAAAACTACTAAGCATTTCTAAATAATAGATAAGATTGGTGAAGGGAAGGAGAAAGAAAAAGATATTCTGCTCTTAAAATATTTCTGATACGATGAAACTCATTTTCAGAATTACAAGAAAACTCCCGGCATGCTAACGACTTTCAATTAGGGAAATAAAGAACAGTAACAATGCTACTGATAAATATATACTAGCATATAGGGACAGACTTATAAAGTGAAGGGGATTAATCTTACCCGCACTTTCAGAGAACCACACTTTTAAACATATAGTATGTCGCCTTTTTTTTCACGCTTTTGTACTGCTTGATTGTCGCACTTTGGCATGATGGTAAGGAAGTCGGCTGTCACAGACTTGGGTCTGTGTTCGAATTCCGAAGAATGCATGGCTGTTTGAAAATGTATGATATTTTTATGGCATAGGAGAACTTAAATGCTGTCCAACCGAAAGTTCACTTGATAGGTTGTGGTAAGGAAAGAGGGATAGAAGAATCTTGGATTCGTCTGGTGTCTTTCAAAAACGGGACAAGGCTTTCCCATACTCACGGATGAAATTCAATCCCTCCTGGCAACCTCAGCAACGTTCTCATTGGTGAGATTGTAGAGACATTAGGTTATTTAGTAGCAGGAGACATGAAAAATATGCAATTCCTTCGCCGGGAATCGAACCACGGACCTCTGAAAATACCGGCTCAGTGTGCTGACCACTACACCACGAAGGCACGCTAAGAATGTGGGAGATATACCCTATATACTCCCCCTTTTAAAGGGCGACTAGGGTTTTAGGGAACTTAGTCGCCAAATCCTGGGTGTGGAGAGTCCTCATCCACAACCCTTTTAGTTCGGGCGCCACTGTAGAGACATTAAGTTATTACGAAGCAGGAGAGATGAAAAATGTGCAACGCCTTCGCCGGGAATCGAACCACGGACCTCTGAAATACCGGCTCAATGTGCTGACCATTACACCACGAAGGCACGCTAAGAATGTGGGAGATATACCTTATAAGATGACTGAATAAGAGGCTTGGGGCAAGGTTTCGGCCACCACCGGCGAAGGTTCAACTAGCAAAGCGTCCGATCATTGCCCCCCAAAAAACGCTACTTTACATTCGAATTCAGAAACTGATTTGGGAGCTTTTTGAAACCCTTCACGGTTCTCGACTGCAGCTTGCGCTCTTCTTTAAATACACGTAAATAGCATGAATTAATTCAAAGTTATTAATGGGAACCATCAATAACCAGCTAAACCAAGGGATGTTAAAAATACAGGAGCTAGACCCGGGCTCGAAGCCCACCTAATGGGCTCAGTGCATGAGGATTTCCGTGATTTTCCTCGTGTTAAATGTAAATATGAGAAACAATTTAGAGCTTCCTTTACAGAAACTGTTCGTGTGCCTTAAAATATTTTTTTCACATTCCTTCAGAACTCTCCCCCCCCTTTTTTAAACGTAGAATTAAGTTCTTCTATAATGGTCTGATGGGAAAGCAAAAATAAAGACGCTATTTGAGGTGTGCATGCTCGAATGCCTATATCTTCAAAACAGCAAATGTTACAATCAATCTAAAGACATCATTACACAGATGAAAGAACAAATTAGCAAACACACACACAGACACACACAAAAAAATATTAAAAATTAGACAAGGGGTGTACACATAATAACGCTTCAAAACTAGCGAAAGTTTGGTGACAATTAAAGCTCCGTGTGGATGCACGACAGCGTGTGAATGCAAAGTCGTCTGGTAGACAGTCAGTTATTAGGATGGTGTCTGCTGTATTTTATTTTGTTTCGCCAAGCTAGTGGCAATGCGATTTCTAGAAATTTGACGAGTGTATCAGATGGTGTACTAACAGAATTTACTATTAAGCAGTGTAAGAGAATACAGGATTCAAAAGCAAGGGATATTTGTATGGTTAATGTAATTGCTGATGGACAGTCAAGACTTATTCTGGCATTCGGGGGGGGGCTACACGTTCATACAACTGTTAATCCAGGAGATTTGAAGAAGTTCTTGTTTAGTTCATTGATGAAACGCTCTGAGACCTTGTTTAGTTCATTGATTAAACGTTCTGAGACCTTGTTTAGTTCATTGATGAAACGTTCTGAGACCTTGTTTAGTTCATTGATGAAACGTTCTGAGACTACTTTATTAATAGATGAAGAGTTTACTGTGGATAACAGATGTTATTATTACTACAATGGAAGATTTCAATGTAGACGTGAAAAAGAAATGAAAAGGCATTTGGTTTTATGAAACATTATTTTAATTTCAATGTGGTGCCAAGTAACTAATCCAAGTATACTTGGCTATTCATTTATAGATATAATATTTACTAGAAGTATACCTGCAGACATCTTAAATTACGTATCTTATTTCTCAAATTATGGACTAATTTTACGTAGTTTAATTATTTTGAATGAAAAATTTAATAAATAAAAAATAAAATAAAATATAATACGAAACATTTATCTTTTAGATGGGAGGGGGATATTTGTAATATTCGGAAATGAACAAATACTTACGTTACTTAACTGTTATTTAAACGTAGGTGGAAAGGTCTATTCGAATATAACGCATAAACAACAGTGACGCATAAGTGAAATTTACTGTTATTTGAAGCAAAACTAAGTAAACTGAGAATAAGAAAAACGTCAGTGGTTGGTTTTACTAAATAAACATAAAAGTAACTCCAAAAATCTTAAAATTTTACTCGAATACGTAACAGCAAACCCTTGACAAATGCGTGAATTATATCATTAATGCATTGCACGTGCGGCAAAATCGTGTTCCGGTAAGTCAACTTGCTGTGGTTACAATGAGTAATTCTGTTGTAATAAAAAGGAAAAAGCAAATCAAATGTTAATTAAAAAGATTTTTACTATTGAATAATAAGTACATGATACAATTAATTCTTTATAAAGCTGGAGACTTTTCCTCGGGACAATGCAATTTGTGATAAGGAACCCCCATTTTCATTGACTCTTATAGAGTATCTTCTTCTTTCTTCATTTGGGTCAATGCCCTTTGTAAACTCAGACAGCTTCTCTGTCTTTTTTTAACAAGTCGTTTATATTCTCATAAGTTAAATGCATTTTATCTTCTTTTTCATTATGGTGTTATAAGATTATCCAAATCTTCATTCCTCGTTTATCAGTTTAATTCTTTGACTTCTTCTTCTGCTATATCTGAAAATACTTCGCCACGAATAGCTTTTGCAGTTTGTGTAGTATGGATATGACTCTTTAGAAAATCCTCCATGAAGGCATCCACTTCTTTAGGTAGATAGCCCTCGCGTGCTCTGCCATAGTCAAAACTAAACAGTAAGCAGACACTATTTCAGGAAAAGTAAGTTGAAGTATCATAGTAATAAATGCTGTCAATTACCTTTTGGCTAATTAGCAGGATTTTATTTAAAAAAATTGGTTCTAAAATTTCCCAGACTCACTCTGTTAGCTGTTAACTGTTAATTTCTGTCATCATATCTCTATCTATCTCTGTGTACTATTATCCTATGTATTATATTAACTTACTATCATAACTCTATGTATTTTAACAGCTTGGATACTTCTTTATCTATGCACAACTGACCGAACTCAAAGTGCAAAATTTCTAGAATATTTGAAGACGAAAAGCTTTATCTTCTCATCTGATAAATATTTTATGTATACTGTAAAGATAAAATACGAACTGTATATTTACTTGTACTAGTATTAGAAACATTTATATGTTTATATTTTCCAAATACAGCATTCTTCTGTTTTCAGGTCTAATAATAAAAATTGTCAGATTTAGTAATGAGATTTAATGAAATTATCTTACACGTAGCTGGTACAAACTGGAAAGATCAAGTGCTGTTGCATCCGAAATGATACATTCCATTAGAAAATTAGAAGGGGGTGAAAAAAACATATTTTTGTGCAAATATTTGAAAGGTATCTTAATAAGTAAAACGAAATGTCCATCTGAAAAGAAAATGTGACGCAGCATAATGCCTTAGCTATTTTCAGTACTACTTACTTCCGTTATCTGCTCTACTTCCGTTATGTTTTGTGTTTATAACTTTAAAAATTTCTGTTATACTGAGATTTTTTTAAAACACAGTAATTTACTTTTCCACTCCTAATTCGAAGGTAACTACATAAATTGATCTTCACGCACTGTTAGCCACTCGTCAACTTATAATGTCCGCCTTAAGAATGAGGCGAGAATACTTACATTCGCGTCAATGACATCGGCCTTCAAGATTAGATTTCCTTATAATCGTTCACTAAATGTGAAAACTTCCCTTCGCCAAAGAGTAATTACTTCTCTGGATTGAAGTTGCGATTTCATCAAGGATTTATTTTTACGAAATCTAAAAGGCAATGTATATGTGGATATCGAAAAGATGATTTTTAAGGACGTCAAGTAAAATATAGCTTTCTGTAACCGTAATTTTGGTTATTTTGAAAACTTTAGATATCTAAGATTATCAATTCCAGTAAGTGCACTTTAATTTTTGTAAAAAATCTAACACAATAGCATATCCCAAGAGAATGAATTAAAAAAAAGTTCTGTTACATCTTGCAGCTTTAAAATTTTTTTTCTGGTTATTAATTAAGAAGGGTTTGAATCTACTAATATTTTTTATAAACGTTAGAATTTTTATAAAAATATATGAAAATTTAAACGAGCTTTTAGAGGCAAAAGTAGTTGTTCAAGGGAAGTACTGAAAAAGATAACTGCAGAGTAACAGTTAGATAGGAAATTGGAAAAAGAGTGATATAATCAACTCGAAATTAAGAAAACAATGTATTACAATAAAAATATCAGATGTGGACACCACATGACTTCACTGTATGGCAGGGATGTCAAACTCATAGGTACACTTGGGCCAAACAAACAAGGTTTAACTTTAGGCGGGCCGCAAAAAAAAATCAATATTCATAGAAACGTAGATTTATTTCGAATAATACAATAATAAACATATATATATATTTATATAGAAAAGAACAAGAAAAATTTAATGTTTACGTCCTGATACTTGACATCTCTTCTCTGCTATTATCTTTCCTATTTCGGGAGAAATTTTGTTTGCAGTGATAACTTTCAACGCTGACCCAAGGTGAGCATCATTAATACGGTTTCTAATAGGAGACTTATTACCTTTCATGACTGAAAATAACTGCTCGCACCGATAAGTGCTACCAAACATGGAAATAATTTCATATGCGAATTTTCGAGTATTTTCAAACCTGGCTGGTAAATATTTGTAAAATTCAGGCACGCCCACTTCAATGAATTTTGCTTTCAAATTTGAGTTGCATTGAATCTCGATCACCTCCATTTGCATATGGCTGGGTACTGAGTCAATACTTATTGAGAAAATCGAAGAAAACAAAAAAAAATTGTCTTCGAGGGAACTAAAATCATTAAACCTCGTTTCAAATTCAGTTGTTAAATTTGCAATTTTTTCTGCGTATTTTTGATACGAACAAGTATCATCTAAACTTGATTTGTTCATGCTGCACGTCGGGAAGTGCGTCAAATCTTCATTTTTAAGTTGTTTTTCCCAAAGAACTAGTTGACATTTGAATGCTTTAATTATGTCAAACATGTTCGTAATGATATGATCTTTTCCTTGTAACGATAAATTTAAATCGGTTAAGTGTTTGGTTATATCAACCAAGAAAGATAAATCTTGTATCCATATTGGATCGTAAAACAAACTTACGTCTTGATTTTTCGTTTTTAAAAACTGACATATTTCTTCTTTCAAATCCCAGAATTGTTTGAGAATCTTGGAGCAAGATAACCAACGTACCTCGGTATAGTAGGACAAACCCGAATATTCACTATCTAACTCACTTAAGAAAGCAGTGAATTGACGCTGATTTAAACCTCGAGATCTTATAAAATTTATAACTTTTTTTATATATGACAAAACATTCTCCATATTTATTACTTTCGTGCATAGAACTTCTTGATGTATAATACAATGCATATGATGAATGTTTGAACCGTGAATTTCACTAAGTTTTTTTCTTAGTAATGCTACGAAGCCCTTGTTTTTCCCGGTCATTGATGGAGCGCCATCTGTAGCTACAGAATTTAATTTTGCCAAAGGTAGATTGTATTTCTGCAGAAGTCCAAAAACACAAGTAAATATATCTTCTCCTGTGGTAGTACCAGGCATCGGTATTAGTTCCAGTAATTCCTCAAAAATGTTAAAATTCTTGTCACAAGAACGAAGAAACACTGCTAATTGAGCTTTGCCACTAATGTCCGTGCTCTCGTCACAGGCAATGGAGAAACTTTCGAAACTAGATGATTTTGCTTTGATCTGATCACTTAAATTCGCGGCTAAATCAGTAACTCTTTCCGCAACTGTATTTCGAGACAATGAAATTGATTGAAAAGCCTTCACATTTCCAGGACAAACAATTTCTCCAGCTTTCATTAGGCATTCCTTGATGAAATCACCGTCAGTAAAAGGCTTCGAATGTTTAGCTATCAACTCGGACAAGACGTAGCTTGCATGTACCGCCGCTTCACTTTCTTGCAATACTTTACTAAACATGGACTGTTGCTTTTTCACTCCTAACTTGAGCTCTTTCAACTTTTCTTCTCTCATTAATCCTTCGTAATTGTTATATTTCGATTTGTGTTGTTCGTAATGACGTTTAATATTATATAACTTTGGTACATTAATAGTATTATTACATATCAAGCAGATTATTTTATCTTTTATTTCACAGCAAAAATATTCTAATTCCCATTTTACTTGGAATATTCTATGTTCGTCAGCGATTTTTCGTTTAATTTTACTACCACTTGGTTTTGATATAGACATACTGAATACAAAGGGCTGGAATAAACACGGTTAACGTTAAAAAGTTAACAAAAATTTATTCTTTCCACAAGAGATAAATCAAAATGCTGAAATATTTCTTCAAAAATATTCTAACAATATCACAAAATGTCAAACGTTTAGCAAAAATCAATTCAAAACAGAGAAACTAATTCTATCTCACAGCGAAATCGCTACAAATCAATCACAGCATTAAGTAAACAAACAGTTCGCTAGAACTACAGCTACTACTGAGATGAGTTGTTTGTTCTCGGCTTTTATAAGCTTTATAATTAATTTCTCGAATATACTGGAAACATCTATAAATATCTGGATTTTTGTGGATGGCAACAGCAATTACGAGATATTTATTTATTAGGTATTAAATGCACGCGCTGTTCTATTTTTAACCTTCCAACGCAGCTGTCTTTTCAAAAATCGTCTGCGTTGCTAAGGCAACATGAAGCAAATCTAATTACAATTCTAAATAAAAAAACTAACTAAATAAATAACTATGAAATCCGTAACAATATGAATTAAGTAATAATTAATAATAAAGCAAAGTGCATGCACATGCATGCACCAATATATCGTACAAAACTATGATTGGAAAACTGAGACCATGAGTTCGGCCACATTCGGCTATCGGGGGATGCGTACAAGTTCTGAGTGCACGTGTCCCCCAAAAGCCGAAGGTAGCTGAACGCAAGCTACTCACACGCATTTGTAATTTAAGTAGTGTGTGTGTCAGCTCGCTGTGAGTAATCTAAGAACACTGAATAAATTATCGTTAATTACTAAACATTTCATTTTTTTCTTCGTCGATATGTTATTTTATTATTATATATTATTATTTGCCGATATATTGCCGGGCCGCAAAAATATTTGTTGTGGGCCCCGAGTTTGACATCCTTGCTGTACGGCATACTTAATTGTACGCATTTTTGGTGCACTTTATTTAAACTTATTTTCTCAAATTTCATTATAGATATATTTCACATTCAATTAATTCAGTTCTCATTTCGCAGCAAGACGAAAATACATAAAAACTCAACATTCTTTAAAAACTGTAAAATACAGAAAAACCTAAAACACCAGATGCAGTTTAAAAAAAACAATTTTCACAATATAAATTAGAGTTTCAAAGCGAAGACAATTCGGCCAGTAGGCAGGAAAGGAAACAGTTTCGGTGTACAAAATTGAAAGTTTATTTTTGGTCTCACTGGGAAAAAAGGCACTGAAGTTGAAGCACCGTCAAATTTAATTCACTATTTCACGGTTTCTAATATATCCTGTATGTACGTATTTTACTGGTTTTGCATAAATCCACTAATAGCTTCACATGTAAACAGATGGAGGCCTCGTTATTCAGGATCGGTTTTGAAAACCTCACTAGTCTCTATCAACTTCTTTAAATCAACAATTTTCGCGTCTTCCGCGACGGTTAAACCTAACTCCACAGCGACGAGTTTTAATTAGTCTTATCTTAATTTGGCAATTACTGACATATTTTAAACTATAAATAAATCTAAATAAGGAAATTGCTCTTACCTCAAATCACTGGGATCGCTGAATCGCTTTAGGAATTCGATAGCAATCGTCACCCTCACTCCATAAGCATTTAGCGTATCACTATACACTTTCACTTTAATTCATAGGTCTCCGGATCCTCCATGACGGACCATGTTAAGAAGACACTTACACAAAATAATCATGAGTACTTATTTTCCTCCTATAACTTTTTATTGAACACTTAATACTCAACTCAGTACTCAGACACACAGCGGCTCTCCGACCAAAGGGTTCACACAGTCTCTATAGCCGCTCTCCGCTCGGGGGCGCTGCTGATAGTTGAGCATGCGCAAACAGCTATGTTATATTATTCTATGCTGTGCTGCATAAATCAGTGCCTCTTGTGGACAGGAAGTTCATTATATTTATGATTTTTTTTTCTGAGATGGTTGTTCTTGGTAGCATATCTTATGAAAGGAGTCATTTCAATTTCTGAATTCGGGACTTTTAAATGATGTTCAGCTGTGAGGGAGCATTTAAATAAATAATGTTCGGGACTACCTCTTTCTCCACATACACACTGGTCTGATCTAGCTAAGTTCCTTGTATAAAAGTACGTGGGAAAAGGGCCATGCCCTGATAAGAACCACGTTATTTCTCTTGTTATTACACTGGGTGCAGTGCCTACTTTTGGGAACAATTGATAAGTTCTTCTTCCTTGTTCGGCTTTGTCCCACCAGTTCTGCCATTTAATTTTAGATTTGTTGCTTATGATTTTTTTAAGGTGCGAGCCAGGCCATGGTACTGATAAGTTTTGTGCATTTTGACCCCTAGCTGCTTCTTTGGCTAGGGTGTCAGCCTCCTCGTTGCCTTTTGTTCCTGCGAGATTTATATGTAGCATTGTTCTAACATAGGTATTTTGACACAAAATCGGACTTTTCTGAAATGATAAGCCAATGTTTTATAAGGTATATCTCCCACATTCTTAGCGTGCCTTCGTGGTGTAATGGTCAGCACACTGAGCCGGTATTTCAGAGATCCGTGGTTTCTAATGTCTCTACAGTGGCCCCCGAACTAAAAGGGCTGTGGATGATGACTCTCCACACCCAGGATTTGGCGACTAGGTCCCCTAAAACCCTAGTCGCCCTTTAAAAAGGGGAGTATATAAGATATATCTCCCACATACTTAGCGAGGCTTCGTGGTGTAATGGTCAGCACACTGAGCCGGTATTTCAGAGATCCGTGGTTCGATTCCCGGCGAAGGCGTTGCTTATTCTTCATGTCTCCTGCTTCAAAAAAAAATACCTAATGTCTCTACAGTTTTTCCATATTTCGATTCTACGGCTCAAATTATGCCTAAATATTAAATTTTGTAAAATTTGGTGCGAAATTACGGAGAAATTTAAAAATTTATCTTCGTGTCTTTTTTTCAGTTTGCCCCAAGAATAATTCAATTGCCGAACTTCTTCATTTATAGCAACTTATTTTCCTTTACTTTTTTTCGTTGTACACGAACGGTAAAAAGGTCACGTGCATTACTTTCAAATAATTTTAACAAAGTGCGTAAACCGCATTTAGCGTTATTATGGCTTGTAACGAATATGGCAAATTTCAAAACGCGCCAATATGTAATAGTCCACAATGTTATTTGAATTAGATATATATTTACTAATATCACTTTTTTTATTAAACTTACTTGATTCCTTCTTCCAGAATTCGAAATTTAGACTTAATCCAAATATAATTCGCACATTTTTTATGATTTATTTTTAAAATTTGTATTTTTTATAAATTTTTCGAAAACCATTTTGTACTAAAGCATACAAAATTTTAGCATCATAACCTACAAAATTTTTAACATGAAGAAGATGTATTTCTAGGAACACCTGCAAAAATTTAGAGTTTTTTATTCAAATTTTCTAAGATATACATGAACTTATATACTGGAGGGTTTTGAAATTTGGCACCTTTTTCTTGAGCGATAGTAACGCCAAACGATAATACGCACTTTGTTTAAATTACTTTAAGGTACGAACAATGATTTTTTTGCAACTCGTCTACAATGAAATAAAGAAAAGGATAAAAAAAAATCTGAATGGTTTCAAATTTTAAATTACGTCCAAAGGGGCGTTTTTTTTTTCAACATTTTGTGTGTTACCTTTATTTATTAAATATCATGTTCTTCGCATTTCAACCATAAAATTCAGTTCAACAGCAATATCGCAAAACAATTTTAAAATGAACATGTCTTTAGAATTTGCGGTACACAGTCTCACGCGCTGGAGATAAAAGTTTTTTTTTTTGTTGTTGTTGTTGTTGTTTCCTTTACAACGTTGGCATTGCTCGCTTTTGAAATCCTTGAGTTTGTTAATCAAAAATTCTTTAAAGTTTTACAAAATATGAAATCGATAATAAAACAAATTCCAGATTTGGGCTTCCAGATGCCATATTCGGATGGAAACGTTCAATATTCAAAACTGGATGGCTCTAGGTACTGTTGTTTTATAACAATGCGAGAAACATATAAACATTTATGCAGATTCTTCATTATTTAATTTCTTTAAATATACTACAGGGCGATAATATTTGGTGGCAACTAATTAAAAAGTGAAACAAAGCTTTTAGTGAATCAACGGAAAATGCCAAAACAAAATTAATAATCCTTCTGGCCAAATTTTCCCTTTACACTAAAAACAGGGCGCTATAAATTAAGAAGTTAGCCAAGTAAATTATACTTGAGGAAAACTGAAAAAAATAAAGGTAAATTTTTGAATTTCTCACAAAATGTAATTTTGTAAATGTCGCACCAAATTTTACGAAATTTAATATGTAAGGATTATTTGAGTAAATCGAAATATTTTTTTAAAAAAAAAAAAAAAAAAAAAAAAAAAATAGCATGTCTTTCAGAAAACGTCCGATTTTGTGTCAAAATACCTATGTTAGAATGATTTGCTATCCATAAATCTAACATATAGTCTATGTCGCGCTTTCGAGGCATAAAAAATGCAATTTGAATATAGTCAATTGGCCCAGTAGAACGGGAGATATAGAACTATCCCAAAAAAAAAAAAAAAAAAAAAAAAAAAAATAGCATGTCTTTCAGAAAACGTCCGATTTTGTGTCAAAATACCTATGTTAGAATGATTTGCTATCCATAAATCTAACATATAGTCTATGTCGCGCTTTCGAGGCATAAAAAATGCAATTTGAATATAGTCAATTGGCCCAGTAGAACGGGAGATATAGAACTATCCCACGTTTTTTAGTCCAAAGGGATGTAGTCCCGAAGGACTATTACTTTCGTTTGGGCGTTTTGCGTCGTTTCACAAAAATGTCCGATTCACTTTTCAATTTAGTGCTTATGTTTCTTTGTTGGTAACTGAAGTTGCATTGGGTTGGCTATTAGAATTTTTGGAATTGTACTGTGTTGGTTATTGGGTCTGTACTGGATGGATTAATGGAATTGTATTGGGTTCACTATTGGAATTATATTGGGTTGGTTTTTGTGTTCGTATTGGGTTTAGTTTAATGTTTGTTTCGTTCGGCAAGTTATCATGTTATTAAGCAAAATCCCTTTGGACGTAATCTAAAATCTGAATCCTTTCAGATTTTTTTTCCCCGTTTGTATTTATTTTTGCACAGTGTACAGTCAAATTGAAAGCAAAATCTCATGTATACACCACATGACTTCCTTGTACGGAATATTAAATTATACGCATTTTTTCTTGACACTGCGCTAGGTTCACTTAACAGTGTTACATCTAATTCATTTTATAATTCAGAATGCACAAAAAATTATATCATCTAAAGAATTATCTAATTGTTGCCACACGGTCTATTCAAATACTACAATAAATCTAAAACGACATGCAAAAGAAATTAAACAAAGAAAAAAAAGAAAGGAAGAAAGAAGCAGTTTTTACAGACCATTCAGTATTTCTCATTCAATGAATTCACTTCTCCCTTCTCTACAAGGCAAAAATTCGTATAAACTCAGAGTATCTATATTAAAAATTACGAAGCAAATCTTAAATACTTATTTCCTCGAATAAATTCAAGAATGCATTAAGCATGATTTAATTCGCAATAATAAAAGAAGGCGTTATCTTTGTTGCTGCGAAGCTTAGTTTCTCTAGATTGGCAACAAATCCACTATTCTCCTATGTTTCAAATGTAAACAAATAAAGCTGCCATGCGAAAAATGATTAGGCTTATCCGCACTTAAACAACTTTTAAATTGTTGATAATTCTACAAATCTTGGATGCAGATTTTTTAAAGGCATATAAACCTTAACCGGAAGATAAGAACAATATAATTCAATCATTTTTAAAGCAAAAAAAAGCACAATTTACTAACATATAAGAATAAAAAAAACTTAAGTTCACTGAGCCGAATAACAGAGTGGATATATGTGTACAAATATTTATATACTTTTGGTGCGGCCGACTGCAACGAAAATAGGAGGTGCACATCTACATGTTATAGCAGAGCAGTCATATATACCAAATTTTAATTTCTGAGGCCACTCGTTTTTGAGTTATGAGAAATACACACATGCATACGTACGTATGCACAGACGCCACGAAAAAAATCTCTTCGGAATCCATTTTAAATCAGTTCTATAATTTTTGTTGGAAAAAGAGTCTTTTATTCTGTCCTTACGTTCAGATATCACGCCAAAAACATCGTAAAATAGCATTCGATAGCGGACAAAATGGATATTTTTGCTGAAATATGATACCCGAAATTTTTCGCGATTACAATGCTTCCTTCTTACTTCGTACAAGAAAGTAAAAAGCCAAAATATAGGATATGTTTGTTTTACCTAGGAGAAGAAACTTCTATTTTGTTTTAAGATTTTGTATTAAGCGGTTCCAGTGTTAACAAACTTGAAATTAGTGAAGGTAATAAAGACATTTCAAATTAATTTTAGAATCTTAATGTGGTATAACATTACGAATTGCTAGCGATGTACAATTTCTAAGAAATGCAAGCTCTAGACCCCGGACTAAAATAGAACAGATAAATTACCGATTTCATATTCTAGCGATAACGTTTTAAAACACGTATAACAGTTAAATAGTAATCTGAGATTTCTAATTGAAGATCAGTTCTGCTTACGACAGAGCAAATAAAGATATAAAACCTTGCCGTTGTTAAGTTCAGCAGTTTCTCACAAGATAAGGTTTTTGTAAACAAATCAAAATGCATCTTCTTTTCTACAATTTTTAACACTGTCAGAATACACCTTTGTTTCTTGTTTATAAAATTAACATAGAATTTGCTATTAAATCCAAAAAGTTGCTTATTGTGTTTTCGAATCTTTAGTCTTTTGAGCGTATAAGGCGTTCCGCATTTTGTTTTCTCCTTCACAAGTTGTAATTTATTAATAATACTACATTTAATCTGAAATAACTAAACTGTTAATGCTTATTTTATATTTTTAAAAGAATTCTAAATTTACTGGAGTTAAAAACTCAACATTTATTATTACTATTATAAAACCAAATCCTACCCCACTGCAATACGCGTAATTTTCCCCCTATTCTTTGGATTTTTTTTTTAGCTCAAAGGGGCAATTTGCCCAGAAGGGTTATTAATTTCGTTTTGGTATTTTGCCTCGATTCAACTTTGAAATTGTTGAAAATAAAATGATCATGTGATCTATGGCGAGCGTGCGTTTGCAATCGTCTGATATCTTTTTTTCCCGGCAGGCCTTGCAATAAATGTTTAGGTAAACAAATATTTAGAATTAGGAATGTAACGGATATCTTTTGCTTAGTAGGTTAGTTTATTAATTATTATTTTTCTCGGATTACGTGATTAATTATGCTTGGATTACATTTCAGTCTTATATGTTTATGAATGAGATGTGAATAAAAATAAGAAAAACTTGGACAACATGGTCTTCATGCGAGAATCACGTTTATCGTGTAGCGGTGGTATATTATTTTTGTTTGCGGTATTGCTATTGAATTGAATTTTGTGGTTTATATGCGAAGAACATGATATTTAATAAATAAAGGTAACAAACAAAACGTTAAAAAAGACCATTTGGGTGTAATATGAAATCTGAAAACTTTCAGATTTTTTATGTTTTCTTTTTTCTTTCTTTCTTTCTTTATTTATTTTTTAGAAGCAGGAAGGAGTGTTAGTAAAATCAAAACAAAGCTTCTCTCTTGTCCATAGCACAGTAATAGACCTTCTGTCTGGAACAGATATTTGCATTTAAAATATTTTCAAATTATTTACGCTCTTTTTTTTTTTTCATTATTTTTCGCGGATACCTTTTCCTGTAAAATGTTATAGAGTAGTTTTCTGTTCATCTTTAAAGTTTTTTTTTCCCTCTCATGTTGTGCAATAAGCGATTGTCACCCTTAATGAAAACATCGATAAAAATACTAAATATAAAAAAATCTCTTGTAAAATGCAATAGAGTAGTTTTCTATTCATTTTTAAAAAGAAATTTTTTCTCCCCTATGTTGTGCGGTACGTGTACAGCCTTAATGAAAACATCGATAAGCGTTTTAGGCATTCTTAGCGTGCAACAAGATTAATAATCAATGTGTACTGACAATGACTGGATATATCTGCTTGTGACTACTAAGTTGAGAGATGGTACAAGAAATTTTTCATATGCAACTGATGACTTTTAGTGTATAATTTAACTGTTTCATTGTTAATTAAGCTTGTGCTCGCCTGAGAGAATTGTAGTACCTGTGGGTTCTTTCTTCATTAACATACGCAATGTGGGCTCGTAATTAAGACATAAGTGTACATAGGACAGCACTTTATTTACAGTCTACGCCACGAACGAGGTAAACATATATATATTGTTGCATTCTGCGGGATCGTGGATTTGGAGTGTTTGATGACAATACTTGATTAAGAATCAAAACACAATTTATTCGTCAATATTATACAGGACAGTTCAAAAGACGCGTTACAGTCATCGAAAAACTATTACAAACACGCTGAAACAATCAGCAACATAACCTTCAGACTATCTGGCTATAACGGTGAAGACAGCTTCACAGCCAAACACTAAATTATAACTCCCGACTCGGTCGATCGCTCTTGAGCTGATCACTGAACTCAAGACACTATTGCTGAACTCAACATGCTGTTTTAGAGACTCCCCTACTCCGAGTATGGGTAGGGTATATATAGCCTTCGACCTACCTTCGAGAACATTCTCGGAAATATCGATAAGAATTCATTCTAGAATGGTCTTGTTCCGTCTGTGGCATATTATTGCCAGTTTTGTCACCAAATGTCGACAAATGGTCGATTTCGCGCCAAGTACGGCAACCCTTCCTTTCCATAGTACTTTCTGGTGACACTAAACCCGCTTTGCGAGGAAACCATCTCACCACAGCTGGGCATTTCGTAATAATGCATACGCGGATAGATAATTTTCTGAGCTTTTATAAGATTTATATTCGGATTTTATAAAACTGAATAGAAAATTTAAAATTGGAATTGGGATTTTGTTCAAAAATAAGAAATGACGAAACACGCTCTTCATGAATTGTTGGTGGTTGTACGGAAAGGTTCGAATTCCCCTTGATAAGTCGTGATCTTTTTATGGAATCAGCAATAATTCCTTTGTTTTATTCTTTAGTTTTGTATTTTTAATTAACAATTCCATTTTAATTATTTACAAATTCCAATTAGTAATTTCCACAATGATACGCATTTATCATTTAAATTTCACTTCAGATTTCATAGGAGACAATTTTCGTTTATATATTCTCTATTAAATTAAATCTCATCTTTGCAGCAATAGCGCAGGATATTCCTTTTTAAGTAAATTTTAAAATTAATTGATTTTAAAGTTTCTCTTCTTGTTTTTCTTTACAAATATATACATATACATATATATATGAAAGCAGAAAGTAGTACACGAACAAGAGAGACCTATGTGGCCAAGCATTTTGCTCATTGAGCTGCAAAAATTTTTAAATATTTGTAAAGAAGAGGAAGGTTCTAAAAGCTATTGCTTAAAAGTACATTTGATACTGTAGTTCCAGAGTAAAAAAATTACCCCATGAATAAACCAAAATACGATAAAGTAAAAGTAATCCTCCCCCCCCCAAAAAACTTAATGTAAAAAAATACAAAACGAGAAAAATTTTAAAAACTAAAAGGGATGAGAAAAAAATCTAACAAATTATAAAATAAAACATTATTTTAAAAGATGCACACTAAAAACCAAAAACAATTCAGCCACAGAAAAAATACAAAGATTGGCAGTAAATGGTAAATCAGCCTAACTCGGGGTTTAACACGGACTTATCAAGGGAAAAGCGTTATAAAATTCGAATCCAGCTAATACCATTTGCGCATTTCGTCAAACGAAAACAATTGAGACTGAAAGAGGATTTACACTAAGAGAGTAATGAAATTAAATTAACTTAATATAGTAAGTCTCAATGGTTTCGTTTCTTTTGTAAATGTAAAACTTATTAAATGTGCAAGAAAAAACTATACAAGAATGGCTAGTTAGGCGAATGTACAAAACAAAATAAATAGCCAAAAAGCCATTGTCAAAAATTACACAATTTCAAGGGAGATCCCAATGAGCTTGAAGAATTAAAACTTTGTTAAAGAAAAGAATTAAAATAAACTTAAAAAAAGATAACGCATCAAAATGAGTCTTGCTAAGACCAAAGGCAAAGCAAAGGGGAAGAAAAAGACAAATATGCCTGCGTCCATTGCATTGGCCTGATCAAAGTAAAGTGAGCAAAATCGCTGTAAGAGATTGCCAGAATTAGAAGACTTCTAAAGGAGTGCAACCAGAAAACAAAAGTAGTCAAAATTCACCAATTAGGTGAGACGATGTCATGAAGCAATAGACAATGGTACATAATGGCCAGTGGGGAAACTTTGGATCCATAAATGTGGGGTTTTCGAAGGTGGAAGACGGATGCTATTCTTACAAAATAACGTCTTGTTCAAAAATAAGTCGCGAAAAAATGTGAAGGCGAAAACAAAATGGCTAAAAACGAAAAATGTGTCTGGCCCAAAAGTAGTTGAATTTGGAAAAAATCAGCAATTTTTTAGCAAAAAGCCGTAATTCTTTACGCTTGAGGGCTGGCAAGCAGTTCGAAACGAAACTGGCCCTTAAAATTAATAAAAGGAAACACGCATATATATATATGTGTGTGTGTGTGTGTGTGTGTGTTACCGGCAAAGTATGAAATAGATCTTCATATTATATATAATGCCTAGGGAAAGTATTTAATATTTCGTGCAAGATATTGGCAGCTGTAATGAGTGTGACAGAGGATAGTTTCTACCGACTTGGAACTTCTGAAAGGATTTTGAAACAACCCTTACTTAAAAACACGCTACATATATAATGCCTACGCATTTAAAGACTGACAAATGCTCTTTAGGCAAATCATGTAAAAAAAAGGTCTGTTTTGTGCGTTTAAAATGTTCAAGATTATCGAATCGCCCATCCCGTGCAAGGTACGGTCAGTGATACGTTTTTTGTTGGCAAGAAACCTGTCTACCGCCGACATTCATTGGCAGATTTGTAATTCTGCAGCGACCGTCTACGTCAAGGAAAATACTTTTCTGATCCCAAAGTTTATCCTCTATAGCCCAATCTAAACCCGCCACTTTGTTGCATACCCTTTCTTGCATTGGCTGCCAGTTCATTTTATGTTCTAAGAACTTGCTTAGAATTGAAGATATTCCTGAGAATGAAATTCCTCTCTAGTCAGTCTCAATTTCTCAATCCAATGGAAGTGGTCAATGATTCGTCAAATATAATTCATGAAACAAAGTGTCAAAATACGAAATGTCTGTGTGTAAAAAAAGTACTGAAGTGACACGAAGCAAAATATAAGAAAAATGAAAGTATAAATGTATACTTTCATTTTTCTTTATGTATTTTGAATAAATTTTTTAATGACACTCCTTCTTTATTTTTCAAAATAATATTTTTATTCTTGAGGAATGAACGTCATGTAAATAAAAAGCTTTATTTTGACCTTTTTTTTACATGATTTGCCTAAAGAGCATTTGTCAGTCTTTAAATGCGTAGGCATTATATATGTAGCGTGTTTTTAAGTAAGGGCCGTTTTGTTGTATACACTAATACATGTCGAGCGGGCGGCAATGAGTGCTTGCGTCATGTCTCGGCACCCCTTGAAAACAACTGATACTCTGTTGCACCTGTGTAGGTAACGCGTAAGGTCTGTTTTGTGCGTTTAAAATGTTCAAGATTATCGAATCGCCCATCCCGTGCAAGGTACGGTCAGTGATACGTTTTTTGTTGGCAAGAAACTTGTCTACCGCCGACATTCATTGGCAGATTTGTGAAGTTTACGGAACTACTGGTATGAGTGAAGGCAAAGTGCGTAAGTAGGTCAGATACTTGGAAGCTAGCCACGACAACGTCCATGATGAGTCCCGCTCCGGTCACCCATCTGTGATCACAGATGATATGGTGGCTTCAGTTGGAGAACAGACGCTTTTAACGAATTTCCTCAAGTGTCTTGTCTAGGACGTGAAAATGGCCGTGACCTCTTGATTATCGGAGTAGGCGGCAAGTTTCTGTGAAAAGGGTATTCAAAATCTAGTTCTAAGTTATGATAAGTGTTTAAACAAATTTGGCAACTACGTTGAAAAATAGAGAAACGGATGTAGAATCTGAAAATAAATTTGGTTCTTGAAAATTTTCTTTCGTTTGGTTTTTATTTTCAAACGGCCCTTACTTAAAAAACAGCCCTCGTACAATACCTAGGCAAAGTATACAATAATTTCCATTTTTGCCCCAAAATGCCAGTCGTTTGATTGTCCAGGTCTTCTTCCGGCGTTTCATTCTTTGCTGGTAAATCTTCTGACTTTTCCAGTCGCGTAAGAGAGAGGCAGCGCCAGCCAATTAGGCTACGCATATCCATCGCCGTATCCTGAAATCGCCTGTAGAAGACTAGACAAAGTAGGATCTAGTAGATTTCACTAGTAGATCACAAAGTAGTAGATTTCACTGCAATTTTTATTTCTGGTTCATTGAACCAATTGAACCAGTAGTGCTACGTTCGTCTATATTTATCTGGTCTGTCATACCTAAGTAATGTTCCATCGCATTTTCTGTGCTAGTTGCGATAATTGGTTTCATATTCTTTATTAATATACGTATTTATAATAACTGATTAACTGCAGTAATTAATAATTTAACTATTTTTCAAATTTCTCAGAGAATTTCTGGTTTCAACTTCTCTGCATTATTACTTTATTTAAGTTCTTCTATTTTAACATTTTCTGAGCATATATAGTATTTTTCGTTTGCAATATTGATATATATTATATTATCGGTGCTTTAATTAGTCTGTGCATTAATAGTGTATTACGTAAGTACCTGTATTATAGCGTATTTAATCAGCATTTCCGATATCTGATTAACTTTAGCTTAAATAGTGTTTTGTAATTCTGCAGCGACCGTCTACGTCAAGGAAAATACTTTTCTGATCCCAAAGTTTATCCTCTATAGCCCAATCTAAACCCGCCACTTTGTTGCATACCCTTTCTTGCATTGGCTGCCAGTTACTCAAAGCAGGAATTGATTCTGCATTATCTCAGGTTTTAATGAATTCATGCACTTAATCTAATGTTATTTATCAAAGAAACGATAAAAGTCACAGCAACAACAAATCATATTTTTGATATACATATATTTCTGTCATAACTTTATCCAATCTAATTTTGCATTTTCTGTCTTCTTTACTAACAGCCCACTAGCGCTCGAATGGTAAAAAAGTTAAGCACTTGAGATAAATCCATGCAAAAGATCAGTTTGGAGAAGACGCGAAGAGTAGCAAAATAAAAGTGCTCTAAAACTACTTATAAAAAATTTAAAAACATAAAATGTGTAACAAAATGAGTTCGTTTTTATCATCTATTATTATTCGATTTTTAATATCTATTATTATTCTTTTTTTGAAATTTCTATGCGAGGTAAACCATTCGTATCGTGTATAAACATGGTACCGTGCATTTTTTATCAAAACTATTGTAACTATTATTGTTATAAATGAATTTTCCACAAAAATAAATGCAAATTTCTTCCCTCATTTTATTTAAAATTAAATTCTCTGATATAAAACTAATTATTATATCTCCTGCTTTATCTTCATGGCACTACGCATCAGGCATATCATCGCAATCATTACGCCAGCAACCCTTGGTTATGTATCTTTTCAAACCTGCTTCGTTATTTTAACATTTATATTGCATTTATCTACTATTTGTTGGTTTGTCCGAATAACAACCTTAGATTTCATGTGGTTAGTAAAATATAAACTGCTTAATATAATTGGAAATGGATGTTTACATATATACAGATTTGTAGGCTTGTAACCTTTACAATCATCATGTTTTTAGGTCTCGTATTTTGTTTTGATTAGATCCCTTGCGGTGTTAAGGTAGGCCATGACGGCTCGTACTCCTTTCTGCCCGTAGTAGTTGCCGAGAAGGTCTTTGAGCCCGTAGTAGTCGCCGAGAAGGCTTAAAGCTCTTTGCCGAAACTGGATGTAAGTTGACCTGAGCCTACAATCCTTTGACGTGAATTGACGTGAGCGTGCTGACGACTACGTGCCGCAAGTGCAGCTGATGTTTCGATAGAAGAACGGTGTAAAGTACTTGGAAACCACCCATGGTTGGTTAAAGCTTGCTACAAGAAGAACTCTGTCTTCAGACGTTTCGTAGAGACTGCTGGCAAGATACCGTAGGTAATCTGCCTGTATGTGAGGCGTCCCACCTCTTCTGCCACAGCTTCGTAAAGGCTTTGTGGAATGAGTATGAAGTTCAAGCATTTTAGAATTGAGACCTTTCTGTCCAAAAGGTTAAGCGGTAATATACTTTTCTGCCTTTTTAATTAAACGAGTTGTATCATTCCATGTTACCTGTAGTTAAAGTATGACACTCAATTCTAAAATTTAAAAAGCAGGAAAATCTCTTTAAAATCTTCATTCACGATTCCAGTCAGTTGTCTTCATCTGTGGTGTTAGCCGCCTTAGAGAAGATCATCCTCAGTTTTCGATATCGTTATTTAGTTATGCTTTCAGAAATGATTGCTTTCAGAGATGCGATTTTAGGAAAGTTGTCGAAGCAAGAGATTATACTATAATACAACAAAAACCATTGGTAACCTAGCTTCGAAATGTTTACTTCATCCGTGAAACTTTATGCCTGTAACACTGCTGAAACAACTTACGGATACAAATTTACAAGGTAGATGACATTTCAAATTATCAGCTAGGAGATAACAAGAAAATACCTTCATTTTTATATTAAAGTCTTACAACTGCTGCTTTGACTTTCTCTAAGTTCTTACTCTGTCATTCGAGTATTAATTCGAATATCTTTTAATATAATTTTATTCTTTTTAAAACTAATCATTTTATACGATTATGATATATTATTCACATATTTATTAGACTAAACGAAGTTATGATTTCCCAGATTTCAAAACCCTACTGATTACATTTCAGACTAAGAAAAGTAACACAGACTGTAATTATTATACAGCGGCTGTACATTACTAATCTCAAGATTGCGTAAAATTGCAAATTCATTTGTGGTTTGTAAAACTTAATGAGGGAAAATGAGTGACTTGATTGAGCTCTGAAGAGGTCAGATTCTTGGTGTCCGGCCCATTAGTGCATCTCTAGCCTCAGTTACAAAATTATTAATATTGTTAAATTTATTAACAGTTAAGTCTTTCCTTTATATCGAGTCTTTCGTTTAGATCTTATTTCGTCAGACATTTGCTAAGTCTAGAAATTTATGCAGATTTAATAGCAAGCAACGTAACTTAAATTGAGAAGAAGAATCGTATTCGGCATGATTTGTTGTAGAGACTGGCTGTAGCCTCCACCGTCTGCTGGCTGATTAGAGCGGAAGCTGATAATCAGAATAAACGTAAATGCTTGACATTTGGTATGGTTTTCGTAAGTGTTGAACACTTCTAAAGTTTAATATCCGACAATAGAATCGGACGGAAACTTATCGGCTATAAATCGGAAACAAACAGATAAAAAATTTTGAATATGTGTATAAAGCAACTTTATCTCATGCTGAATAAATAAACATCACATCGTACGAAAATGATCTTCGTTCTCCGACAGATATATCTCTGAGCATTGTCATCCCTTCAGTACACGTGATCTCATCGGCAATTTTCTTTTTAAAATCTTAAGATATATACGGTTTGTTATGAAAGATTCTTTCTTACACAATGAAAGTCTGGGTTGAAAATGGGGATTTCATATTCTTGAAAATTAAGTAGCTAAAAGCTTCTCTCTAGCCTTGATATCAACTGGAAAAAAATTAGAGGCCTTCTTTATATGTGTTCTTCTGATGTAGTGATCAGTTCATCCAACTGTGCAAATGGAAGGTTTAGAGTTTGATTCTGCAAACTCAAGGGTATAGTCAACTTTTTAAAGATTCGTTTTCATAAAAATCCTAATGATTCTACAAAGTTCAACACTATACGTGGAACTCCATACAGTCTTGCTGGAAATATCCTTGCGTGCGCTTATTACAGATCGTCTAGCAATTGCTTTTTCACAATCTCTGAGGAGGAAAAAAAAAAAAAAAAGACAAAACATGCAAAGCCCAATGAACTGGCCCTGAAGGGTTGGAGAAATACTTTCAGCCCATGATAGCATGATGTGCGTAAGATAAAGTGAGTTTACAAAAATTAACCGTTCATTTATTATCTGTGCTAAAAATTTTGGTTTCACGTCTAAATCATTTATAACGGATTCTGTGTCGCGCTATTTATAAAGACAGCATTGATATTGTCTTAAATATAATCTCTATTAAATAGTTAAGGCTATTATCAGAAGCACGTAACACGCGTACAGAGAGATCAACTCAACCGACAAGCTTTCAGTTTGAAAAAAGCAATTATGCTTCTGATAGATTAAATCTTGTGGCTTTCGGCTACTAGGAAGCATATAAAGAACAGATTATAACTAATCTTACTTTAAAAGGGATTTTCCTAATAATGAGGTCTTACTTCTGACGGCTAGCCGGACTGACGTCTTTGCTGAACCTTCCAAGTTATCCGCTGCGCATGTGACCTTGTGATTATCTCCAGGCCTTACGTCATGAATCACAAAAATAGAGTTGAGAAAGCCGTCCGGATTATCCATAGTACTATACCTGCTGTCGTTTTGCTGATAGATATGAAGCGGTATGTCATCTGAAATAGTAATATTAAGAAGCTTAGGAAAACGTACATTTTCAGGGAGCATAAAACCAGTTATATTACGCACTTAAACAACATTTAAGATGTGAGTTTGAAAAACATTTTAGACGTTGTTCAAAACTCAGTCAAATGCAATGAATCACAATCCAGTTCATGTAAATGATAAAAACATGTAGAAGAACAGCATATGAAGATTTAAAATAAGGTAAAATTCAAATTTAGATAGATTTGGTTCTATAGAACAATTCTATGCATTTGCATAAGCCCTGGCTCAGATCCCTTTTTTTTTCGGGGAGGGGGAATAACCAGTACCATGATTACCGGCATATAGAAATTAATGCGACTGATTAATCTGTCAATTAATACGTTCTTCCCGAAATCGCATTAAGCCAATGCTATTAGGTGCTAGAAATAATTGGAGTTCAGCCCTCACAAAACGTCAATTTGGAAGAAGGGATGAAAAAAAAAGCGTGAATTTGTAACTTCCGTTGTGTGGAATTAATGTAAAACTGATCGTCTAACCCAGGGTTCATTAATCTTTTAATTCCTTATACGAAGTAAAGGAAGTATTATACTTGCGAAAAATTTCGGGTGTCATATTTCAACAAAAATATCCATTTCGACCGCTCTCGAAACCATTTGAACGATGTTTTTGCGCGACATCTGTACGTTTAGACAGACACAAGAAAAGACTGTTTTAGGGATTTTTAAGGATTGGAAAATAGATTTAAAATGGATTCAGAGGAGATTTCATCCGTTCGTACATACGTATGAACATATGTATGTATCTCGTATAACTCAAGAACGAGCAGCCGTAGAACATTGAAATTTTGCATATGGAACTGGTATAACATGTAGTTGTGCACCTTCCTTTTTGATTTCAATCGGCCGCACCAAAAGTACATAAATATATGTATATATATATATATATTTGAATTTAACAGATGCAATATCATTATCTCCTTTATATACAGCTAATTTAAATTTTAAATTATGGGAATTGAATTGTAAACAAATAAAAGATTTATATTTCGGCGAACTAATTTGTAGTAGCATTTAAATTCAGAAAGCATATGTAGATCAATTGCAAGCATCCAAACACATGAAAAAAGTTTTTAATAATCCATAAATGAATCCCAAAAATTAAAAAAAAAAGTTAAGACTAAGTTAAGTTACATAAAGTGAATAATTGTTGAGCAGGCAGAAGGCATCTTTTCAAGGGGAAATTGCCTCCAAACCTAACTCTTCAATTACTCAATTCGTGTTTCGTCAACCATATAGGCATGGGTAATGAATTATACAAAACCAAAAGTAGTGAATTGGTAAAATGAGAAATTTAACTTTAAAATTTCCAGAAATTTAGCAAGCAAATCCACTTATGAAATAAATTATTAATTAAAAGTCCATTGCTATTGTAATTAAGAGTGGTTGACGAAACACGAATTGAGCAATTGAAGATTTAGGATTGGGGGCAACTTCCTCTTGAAAAGATCTATCTCCTGCTTGCTCAACAATTATTCCCTTTATGCAACTTAATTTAGTCTTAAAATTTTTTAAAAAATTTTTGAGATTAATTTATGGATTATTAAAAATCTTTTCGTGTGTTTGGATGCTTGCAAATGAGTTACAAATGCTTTCTGAATTTAAATTATATTGCAAATCAGTTGGCAAAAATATTAATCTTTTATTTGTTTACAATTAAATTTTCATAATTTAAAATTTAAATTAGCCTTATATGAAGGAGATATTGTTTTTGTATCTGTTGATTTCAAATTTCATTCCTTGCAGCAATGGCGCAAGAGAATTATTTAATGTTATTTAACTTTACGTTAGTTTCTCATGATATATATCACCCATCTGGGTAATATACCACTCTGTTACCCGGCTCGGTGAGCTAAGTTTTTTATTCTTATATGTTGGTAAATTGTGCATTTTTTGCTTCAAACGTGATTGAATCATGTTGTTGTTTTTATGTTGTGGTTAAGGTTTATATGCCTTTAGATAATATGCATGCAATAGTTGTAGAATTATCAACAATTTAAAAGTTGTTAAGTTCCAATAAGCCTAACGATGCCGCCATCTGCTTACATTTCAAACTTAGTAGCATAGTGAATTAAGTCAGTTTCTCTACCGACTTCAGTGTCTTTTATTGTCTAAATAAATATATATTTCGTAACTATAATCAGGCTTAGCCGCACTTAAATAGCTTTTAAATTCTTGATAATTTAACAAATATTGCATGCAGATTTACTAAAGGCATAAAACCTTAAACGATAAGAACAACATAATTCAATGCGCAATTTACCAACATATAAGAATAAAAAGTCTGAGCTCACTCAGCCGAGTGACAGACTGGGTATATGTATATATATATTTATGTACTTTTGGTGCGGCCGATTGCAACCAAAAAGGGAGGTATACATCTGCATGCTATAGTAGTCCTATACGCAAAATTCCAAAGTTCTGAGGCTACTCGTTTTTGAGTTATGTGAGATACATACATACGTACGTACGTACGCACAGGCGCCACGAAAAAAATCTCTTCAGAATCCATTTGAAATCAGTTTTATAATGTGTTGAGAGAAAAAGAGTCTTTTATTCTGTCCTTACGGACGGTTGTCACTAAAAAACATCCTTAAATTGCATTCGATAGCGGTCAAAATCGATATTTCCGTTCAAGTATGGTACCCGAAATTTTTCGCGATCACAATACTTCCTTTTTACTTCGTACAAGGAAGTAAAAATCTCTTCTGAATCCATTTTGAATCAGTTTTATAATTCGCTTGGGAAAATAAGAGTCCTTATTTCTGTCCTTACGTACAGATGTCACGCAAAAACATCGCTAAATTGCATTCGATAGCTGTCAAAATGGACATTTTCGTCGAAATATGGTATTTTTCGTGTCTACAATAAAATGGTTTAAGAATTGTATTTCTTCATATAATAGATATGTGCGTATGGAAGTCTGCCTTTTTTCATATAAAGTGAAAAACGGTGCACCATATCCATGACACAATTCACAATTTTTTCAAATTAATCGAGCAGATACAGACAAAATATCTTAAGACGATAATGACACATCCTGCAAACTGTGATAATAATATAAGAATAAGACCCACCGGAAAACTCTGTGTATATCTGCATGAAAAAAAATACAAAAGTACATTATTTGCAGCAAAAATTATTCATGTTATCAGTGTGATCAATACGAAGTTGAATTGTTTTTGTATCCCTATTTCAAAATTTAATATTGCTACGAGTTTCACATTTATTTGGCTATTTATTTAGAATTGTAATTAAAATTCCTTTTTATTTCCCCGTGCAACGCAGACGATTTTTGAAGAGAAAGCTACGTCGAAAAAATAAATAAAAAAAAATCTGAAAGGTTTCAGATTTTAATTACGTCCAAAGGGGAGTTTATTTAACATTTTGTGTGTTACCTTTATTTGTTAAATACCATGTTCTTCGCACTTAAACCATAAAATTCAGTTCAACAGCAATATCGCAAAATAATTTTAAATTGTGCGTATCTTTAGAAATTTCGGTACACGCTCTCACGCGCTGGAGATAAAATGTTTTTCTGTACAACGTTGGTATTGCTGGCTTTGAAATCTTTGAGTTTGCTAATGAAAAATTCGTTAAAGTTTTAGAGAATATTGTTACGAGTTTCACATTTATTTGGCTATTTATTTAGAACTGTAGTTAAAATTCCTTTTTATTTTCCCGTGCAACGCACGCAGACGATTTTTGAAGAGAAAGCTACGTCAAAAAAAATAATAATAATAATAATAATAATAATAAAATAACCAACAAAGACACATAAGCACTAAATTGAAAAGTGATACGCCGTTTGTTGTGAAACAACGCAAAACGCCCAAACGAAAGTAATAGTCCTTCGGGACTAAATCCCTTTGAACTAAAAAATAAAAGAGCGCGTGCATTTAATGCTTAATAAATAAATATCTCGTAATTACTGCTGCCATCCAGAGAAATCTAGAAAAATCGTGATTGTTCTACTGATAATTAAAAAGCTTATAAAAGCCGAGGTGAAACAGCTCATCTCAGTCAGTCTCGTCGAATTCTTTTGTGTATAAAGTGTGTGGAATTCCTGTCTCTACGTTTGATGATTATTGACAACAGCATTTTTTAATGCTTATTTCTTGGTTGTACTGCATTTTTTAACGCATGCTCAGGTAAAGTAATTATTAATTGCCTTGTAGCAGTCGCTTAATTTTTTGTATTTATATATATACTTAAGTAAATTTTACGGACATTGTAAATCAATTGCATGATTGGAACCATTTATGTCTGATTGCTGGATTAATTTAGCTGTATTATTTATAATCTTTAAAGCTTTTTGCGCATACTTTAGTGAACTTGCGCTGTTAGGTGCTTGTCAGGGACCTCGTGAGCTTCCGCCGGCTCATCTGTCTGCCAGACTGGCTTCGTTCGTGTCTGGTTCCAGGGCGCCGGTTGCTTTTTGCGTCGGACTGGATTTTCTGATTTTTCTGTTGCGCGATGGAAAGGATTATTGAAGCTGTTAATCTGCAAATTAGTGAGTTGGAGGTTTTGCAGGAGAAAAATGGATCGCTTACTAATACTGAGGAAAAGCTTTTGTATTTTTTGCGAAGCATGATTGATATGTTAACTGCGGTTAATACTGAAATTACAGCGCAGGCTGATGAAAATAGTAAGGACAAGAAAAATGTTAGTAAGTCTCGTAATGAGGTTAGTGATAATGAACGGGCAAGAAGCCCTATAAATTTACAATCCGACTCGCAGAATGAATTTACACTTGATCAGGATCATAGTTCAGAAGGTGACTTGCCGCGTAGGCGAGGCGATCAAACAGTTAGGCACAAAAATTATCGAAATTTTGCTAAGAAAATTAAACTTAGCAATCAAACGCAGATTTCTCCTGTTGCCAATATGCAACAAACTGATACTTTAAATGCAAGTACATCTGGGGTAAATCCCACTGTACAGGATGAAAACAACATTAATATGGATACAAATGAGGTTGAAAATAATGTATCACAACATGTTGAAAAATCAGAAAACGCAAATCAGGATAATAAATCTAACAAAATACCGCCAATTACAATACTTCGTAACAAAATTAAATGGAGTGATATCCAAAAGTTTATGAAGGAACGAAAATTAGGAAACTATGGACAGTTTTATGAAAATAAAGTAAAGATTTTTGCAGATTCTGCAGAAAGTTATAGAGGCATAGTCAAATTACTAAAAGAGCTTGATATTGAGCACCATTCTTACTCCCTCCCTCAAGACCGAAAATTGAAGGTTGTTATTAGGGGATTAACCGAAGATACAGAATTAGAATACATCAAAGAGGAATTATTAAATTTAGAATACGAGATAGAAGACATAAAACAAATGACTAGACGCAGACAAGGTGAGGTGACTCAGCTCCCACTTTTCTTAGTGACACTGCCTAAGTCTGAAAAATCAAAGAGCATATATTTAGAACGATTTCTGTGTGGAATGAAAATCTCTATAAGGGAATATTTAGGACGCCAAGGACCCCTGCAGTGTTTTCGCTGCCAGGGGTTCAACCATACCCAATCGGGTTGTAACTATAGACCACGCTGTGTCAGATGTGGTGAGGAACACGAGTCCAGAGATTGCCCAAATAAAAACAATGATAATGTTCCACTTTGCTGCGCAAACTGTGGGCTGGAACACACTAGTAGTTTTAAAGGATGCGAGAAGTATCCAAAGAAGAAAACTGAGCGCAATAAAAATTACTCGAATCGAGTAATTGAAAATAAGAGTTATGCGCAGGCCTTATCATCGGGCTTATACTCTGACACTCTTACTGAAGCGAAAAAGGTCTTTTCTGATCTGGCAGAGTTGGTCGCTGTTATAAAAACAGCTGGATTCCAAATTTCCCAACAAATGAGAGAAATAACAAAAATTAGTCAGGAAACCAAGACAAACACTACATCAAATAATGGGCCCTCGAATTAATACGAGAGCTTCAATAAAGTTAGTGACATGGAATGCCCATAGCATTTTTAATAAAATTAATGAACTTGAATATTTTCTACATGCACAGGCTATTGATATAGCACTCCTGACGGAGACGCATGCCACTCCAAGTAATAGAATTAATGTATCAAACTATAAAAGTTACCGCTGTGACAGGCTCACACACAGAGGCGGAGGAGTGGCCATTTTAGTAAAGAGCTCACTTCAATCGTGCTTAATTAAAGAAGATCGGCAGAATGGTCATGAAGCCGTTACAGTCTCAGTTCTATTACCAGATTATGGAATTACGTACTTTACGGCCTTGTATAATCCGCCACACAGATACATCAAAGAGAAAATCATGGAAGAACTTCTACCTCTGGACAAACCCACCATTCTTGCAGGCGACTTAAATGCTAAAAGCAGAGAGTGGGGGTGTAGATTTTCTAATAGAAATGGAGCAGCTCTTTTAAAATACATATTAAATCATCCTGTATATTTTTATGCTCCGACGGACTATACATTTCTCCCTAGTAACCCAGGCAGGGGTGACATTTTAGATATAGTCCTATCAACCACAGACATCCCAATGTGTTTAGAAGTTCTGCAAGATCTGACATCAGACCATGTACCTGTAGTAATTACTTTGGGCACGTCACAAATATTAAATAATAAAATGAAGAAACAGACGGACTGGGAAATTTTTGATTATCTTCTATCGGAATCTGAACCATCAGAAATAAACTTACATGACACGAATGCCATCGAAATGGAAGTCCATAAGTTAACTAATGATATTAAAGATGCATATAAAAATGCAACTAAACAAGTTCCAGCGCAGCAATATGCAGGCTTACTCCCAAAATTCATAAGGGAAAAGATCAAAGAAAGAAACCGGATGAGAAAACGGTGGAATCGAACCTGGGATCCCAGGCTGAAAATCAATTTAAATAAACTCAATAGGGAAATTAAAACAGACATTATAAATTACAAACAAGAATTATGGGAGGATAAAATACTTTCCTTTAATAATACTAGAGACGGCTTCTGGTCCTTTGCAAGAAGACTTAAGTCAAAACGGACGGTAAACAAACCAATTTATTCGAATCAAGTCATAGCACTTACGGACAAGGATAAGGCAGAAGTCTTAGCGGAACATTTATCTCATCAATTTACACCCCACGAAGATCCTTGCGACATAAATTTTGTATATGAAGTCCGACACTATCTACAAAACTGGATGATAGAACAACCTGCTCCTAACAGGATAGAGCATACTAATTTACAGGAAATTAAGGATATCGTAAAACGTCTGCGCATGCGCAAGGCACCTGGCTTTGATGAGATCACAAATCTGACAATCAAATATCTACCGGAGTGTATACTTCTCAGATATGTAAAAATTTTAAATAGATGTCTGGACTTGTCATATTTCCCATATATTTGGAAAAAAGCAAAGGTGATTCTGCTCCCGAAACCGGGAAAGGACTGTACGCGGGCAGAAGGTTTTAGGCCGATTAGCTTACTTCCAGGCCTTGGAAAAATTCTCGAACGGATAATATTAAAAAGAATGCAACCATATTTGGATATCTTGCCATCGGAACAATTCGGTTTTAGAGCAGGACTGTCTACAACTAAGCAGTTAGTCCGTCTCACAGAATATCTAGGTGAGGCGCTGCACATCAAACAGATTGTCGCCTTACTCATGCTGGACGTGGCGAAAGCATTCGACCGCGTCTGGCATGAGGGGCTTATTTATAAACTAATAAATTTCAACTTCAGTAGAGAGTTGGTGCATCTCATCTACTCATTTATCAGAGAAAGAACCTTCTATGTTTCCGTAGGCAGCGACACTTCAGGACATCAAAGGCTGGGCGCTGGGGTCCCCCAGGGTTCTATCTTAGGCCCGCTTCTCTATATCATATATGTGGCTGATTTCCCAAAAGACGGAATTACTACGAACCATTACCTCGGATGTTATGCGGATGACACCGCTATAGCAACTAGATCTATAAGTCCTGACTATGCAGTGAAAAAATTACAGCTACTCATGCCTGCAATAGAAAAATGGTGTGAAAAATGGAGAATATCCATTAACGCGGCAAAGTCCAAGCTTCTCATCGTTAGACGAACACGAACTAGGAAGCCAATCACGGAGAGATTGATTCTTTTTGGTACAGTGGTACCCGTCGTGAAGCATGCAACCTACTTAGGAGTTATCATAAATGAGAAACTCACATGGAAACAACATGTTAACAGTGTGAAAGGGAAAGCAATCGCTGCCTTAACTAGTCTGGTACCACTAATCGGCTCTAAATCAAATTTAGAACTTGCCAAGAAAAGGCACATTTATATCGCAATCATTAGACCAATCCTGACTTATGCCTCTCCAGCTTGGGCCACCTATATTAGGAAGGATATAGAAAAATTACAAATACTGCAAAACAAGGCCTTGCGACTTATTACGAACGCTCATTTCTATGTCAAGAATGAAACTTTGCATAAGGATCTCAGGATTGAATACCTGAATGAATATTTACACAGACTAAATAGAAATTTCTTTAAAAAGGCACTAAGATGTGAACACTTAAATAAATTCTCAGTTTTTGACTACGTAGCCCTTGAAGAAGACTACAACCTAAGACCTCTTGCGGCACATTTGACTAGAGACCTAAACTTCCCGACATAATAATTGAACTTTGCAGTTATTGCTGCAGTGTATATATGTAAATATTAACTTCATCTATTACTGTATGTTCTTAAATTTATTGAATTTGCTGTGTTTCATGTACTCTTATTTGTTATTCATTATTATTGTTTATGTATTCCTTATATTTTAATTTATTGTATTTTGCTATGTACTCATAGCACTTGCTCATGAATTATGACTTGTCAGGATATCCTCTCGATCGTTGGTCTTGGTTCCTTGCACTGCGGTGTCTGGCACCCCTGTTCTTTTCTCTACTCTCATCTTTCTGCTCTCTTGCTTCAGTTATCTTGCTTACTTGTCAGGAAAAATACATTAGGAGCACTTTGTTGCAAACTTCAGTGAGCCGGATACACCGCATCTTATGTGGTATCCCGGCGATAGATTTCCAGACTAGACTAGACTTATCTCAGTTGTTGTTGTTGTTGTTGTTGCTGTTGTAGTTGTAGCTGTAAAAAGCGAACTACTGTTTGTTTACTTAATACTGTTATTGATTGTAGCGATTTCGCTGTGAGATAGAATTATTTTATCTGCTTTGAACTGAGTTTTTGCTAAACGTTTGAGATATTGTGATATTGTGCGAATATCTGTGAAGAAATATTTCAGCATTTTCATTTATTTCTTGTGGAAAGAATAAATTTTTGTTAACTTTTTACGACTTGTGCATTCAATCCATAACGAACCCGTACGCACGCAACAATATCCTCGAAAATGTTACTATGAATTTCGAACACACGTGAATAACTGAAGTGACATTATATATAAAACTCTAGTATTTTTTGCATAATGTAACATGAAATGTTTGGAAGAGACGAAGCTATACCAGAAAAATAAGATTAAAGGGTGGCAAGTAATGTAATACCTTAAGTAAATGACCATCTCGCTAAATTGGCGAAATATCGATAAGTTGGCGACTATTTGGAGACATTACACTCTGGTTCCCGTATAACTGATTGATACTGTAATTGAATAATGGTAATTGATCCCTATATGTAACTGTAACCGTATCTGACCTTTAGATGTAACTTTAACCGTATAAGCCTTCCAATAATTTCGAGAAATGGGAGGTACTAGAGACTTCTCGGTGGGTGGGTGAAAACTATGTAACACTGGAGAGAGCATCTGCTCTCATTTGTTAGTTCAAGAGCTGAATTCGGAGTATTGAGATAGCTATGAAGCATCGCCTTTTAGATGAGCTTTGCATCCTTTGTGTTTGACATTCTTAGTAGTTTGAAATGTAACTAATTGTTGTGCTCTATGATACTAAGAGGAGTTGTACGAGTACTTCTGTGGAAAGTTTCAGAACTATAAAGTGTTTCTTTTGGTAAAATAAATTTTGTCAAGCTGTCATCGGTTCTGTGCGAATGCACAAGTCGTTAAAAAGTTATTAAAATTTATTCTTTTCACAAAAAATGAAACAAAATACTGAAATATTTCCTCAGATATTCGTATAATATCACAATATCTCAAACATTAAACAGAACTCAATTCAAAACAGAGAAACTCATTCTATCTCACAGCGGTAGCTCTGATTCGTATCGAGTTTTCACCTTCTCCGTCGCCAAGTTGACTCGCTGTCGTGTAGAACGGTGCATCACTTCAAACCGGGTCTGGCCATCTTGGACGTATTCCTCAGAAGATGAAGGCGCATCCGTTCGGCGACCAAACAGGAGGTCACAAGGCAGACGAAAGTCTCGACCTATGAGCATCTGGGATGGAGAATTGCCGGTAGTCTCGGGTTTCACTTCGACACTAGTATGATTTCGGCAGCTTTTGGAGCCGGGTCTTTCAGACAACACGTCGGCGCTTCGAAGTGAAGATCTCTTCTGCTGATGTATAGATACCTCCTCTAATTTTGAAAGCAATTGGTTGTTTTTGAAGTCAAAGGAAAAATTTATTTCCTTAAAAAGTCCAATCCGAGTATGCAAGGATCTGTAATATCTGCCACATATGCCGTGTGATGGTAAGCGGCACTTCCAAGCGTGATGTCCACGTTTGTCGATTTTATCATCAGACGCAGTCTGGAGGGTAATACAGGATGTCGTCCAAATAAGCTTATCTTTAAATTGTTGAGCTAAATCTTTCCGAATGATGGTAACATTAGCTGCTGTGTCAGTGATCAGATTGCAAGGAACTCCATCGATATGCCTATTAATGGATAGTCCATTACTGTTGCCACTCACTGCAGAAATCTTGAGCGCTTTAAAACAGGTTTTTCATTATCTGGTAACCTCCGGTGTTCGATATGGTCATTAATTTGCTCCCTGCGTCGTTGATGGGAAATGATCCTATTTTCCGTGCTCTGGGGTATTCTGCAGTTCCTTCATACGTGGCGTTGAACTCCCAGTACTTTGGTTTCTCGTCACTCCTTTTCCATTTCATGGCATTTAATTCTCTGTTTATATCGTCCATCTTATTTTTCGTGTTCTGAGGTGTTCTGCAGTTCCTTCGTATGTGGCCTTCAACACCGCAGTTCCAGCACTTTAGGGTCGGTTTCTTGTGACTAATATACCGTCTCAAAGCATTGACTTGTCTGGATAAATCATCTAAACGAGCCATCAATTGATCCACAAGCTCGTGGACTGGCACAGCTCTCGAGCATCTCTACGAGTTGCTTGCTTGGCTGCCTCGAATTTCATAGTGTACATCATAGCACATTTTACTTCCTTCACATCCGCCATTTGCAGTGCTTTGTGTATTTCAGGATCCCGGATGCCATCGATAAAATACTACAGGGACAGAATTTCCCTTGTTTCTCTCGGGCACTCCGTAAAGGCGAGGTGAGGACAGCCTTTCGACATCCACAGTGAGCTCCTGGAGTGTTTCTGTGGGCTTCTGTTTAAGGGATTTCAATTGAAGCCAGCTGTAGTCTTTCAAACATGTCTCCCCGAAACGCAGCTCCAATGCGCTTGATAGAGCTTCGAAGTCTAGTCTCAGGGTTTCTGGAAGAGTCTGCAGGATATCTGCTGCGTCTGCTCTCAGTGAAGCGGCTAAATGACAGACCTTAGCCTGAGAATCCCATCCATTCGCATCCGCAACTATAGAAAATTGTGTTTTATACGCTTGCCAGGAGGTCTTTCCATCATACGTAGTTAGCTTTAGTGAGAGACGAGCAGGCATGGGTAAGAATTTAAAACCATCACTATTGCTCCCTGCCGCCGCTACGAATTTCGTTAAATTATCAAATTCTTTGGCAACTGCAACCCTGTCATTAATTTGTTGTTCGATTTGTTGTTGCACGGTAGAACTCTTTCTTCTATTTGTCCTTTTACCGAACAAACTCTTTCTCCAATGTACCCAATTTTATTTTAAACAGCGTCAATTTTGCCTTCCATAGTTGTGAATTTGTTTTCTGTTACGTAATTTCCTTTTTTTTTATTTCCTCTTGACCTGTTTCAAACTTTTCTTGAACAGCCTTCATTTCATCTTGAACAGATTCCTGAACAGCCTTCATTTCATCTTTAACAGATTCCTGAACGGTCTTCATTTCATCTTGAACATATACCTGAACAGCTTTTATTTCATCTTTAACAGATTCTTGACCAGCTTTCGTCATTTCTTGACGCGCTTTCATCTCTTCTTTAAAGGATGGTTGGCCAGCTTCCAGCTTTTCTTGAAATGCAGCAAAAGTAGTGACGAGCTGTCTCAATTGTTCTTCCATCGCTCTTGTTATTGGCATTGGAACCCCACTCCTGACACCAAAAAGTGTTGCGTGCGTACGGGTCCGTTATGGATTGAATGCACAAGTCGTTAAAAAGTTAATAAAATTTATTCTTTTCACAAGAAATGAAACAAAATGCTGAAATATTTCCAAAGAGATGTACGTACAATATCATAATATCTCAAACGTTAAACAGAACTCAATTCAAAACAGAGAAACTAATTCTGTCTCACAGCGAATTCGCTACAATCAATAACAGCATTAAGTAAACAATACAGCTCGCTTAAAACAACAACAACCGAGCTGAGGTGTTTTAAATCGGCTTTTATAAGCTTTTTTAATTATTCACGTGAACATTCTGGTAAAATCTATTTTCTCGATTTGTCTGGATGGCAACAGCAATTACGAGATATTAAAATATTAAATGAACGCTCTATTGCATTTTTACTTTTCCGAGGTAGCTTTCTCTTCAAATTCGTCACGCGCTGCGTTGCACGGGAAAACAAAAAACAATTTTAATTTTAATTCCAAATAAAAAGCTAAATAAATACAAAATCCGTAACAATATTATTAAATTATATCTATCATGGTTTCGTAATTTCCAGTGAAGAACTCAAGATGAAAATGTATTATTTGATTTATTTGAAATACAGGTGTTACTAAAAGTTAAAAAAATTGCCTTTACGTGATATATCCTTAAGTTTATATTTCATCCTGTGAATTTACTGCATTTTACACATATGAATACACATTCGTCTTATTGCCTAGAGGCTAAAAAATGCAAGTCATGGAAGCATGACTGAACTGGCTATCTCACATAGAACTGAGAGTTTCGTTATTAGACAATCGATTGATTACTTAATGAACAGGTAGAATCGTTGTTTAAATGAATACGCAACCTGAAGCGCACATTTTCAAAACATAGATTTCCTTGGAAATGAAACGAGCACATATGAAAGCTGAATGCATTTCCTCCCATTTAGTCTAACAATTTAACATGAAAGATCTTGGAACATTTCTATTTCTCCGGAATGCAGAGTCATGTTGCAGGTGCAGCGTGAGTTATGCAACATCTGGTGAGGATTAATGAACAATAAATAGCATTAAGTCATGACGTGAAAAAACTACGACATATCTTCCCATGGCTTAGAAAACGTGTTTTTTCCCCTCTTTCTTTATCTCTATCACCGTATAAATTCTCAGCGAAAATTCTGTGTTTTAAAATTTATTCTGTGTTTCTTGAGAAATTTATTAATGTTTATAACTAAGCAACATTGGACTGGCGTATATTTAAAAAATAAATAAACTGTCTCAGTTTCGATCAGACTTAGGTACTTCTTCAGAAATTGTAAAATTTTTTAACACAAGTCTATATCTGACCGTTTTCGAAATCTGTAGAATTTTGTTCAAAATCTGCCAAATTAAGGTTCTTTTCTTTGGGAGGCTAATTTAACATTTTCATTGACGTGTTTCTCTTCCAATAAAATTTGTTGATAGAATAAATTTGATGTAAATTTGTTGTAATAAAACAATAAAATTTATTGATATCCAATAAAATTCGTTGAGATACAATTAAATTCAATTTGACTTTGTAGCCGATAATATTTAAATATTAAAAATCAATATTCTACTTCAAAATAAAAATTAAGACAATTAAAATGTAAAAAGAAACGTAATGAATGAAAAATTAATTAAAATTCTCAAACAGAACTCAATTACAAGCAATTAAAAAAAATTAAATTCAAGATGCCTTAAACAATCGTTGATACATATTGCTCATTCTTTCCACCTTAGAAATTTATGTTTATGCACTTTCTAAGCTGTTGTGATTAGCATAGCTATCTGATATAACGATTGCACTCCTTTTCTATTACTAAGTTAAATAAAGTAAAAAATCCGTAAATAACCAGATTGCAATGTAAATAAAAACAGGTGTAGAGTCACTAGGTTTGTCGATTTTTTTTAGCTAATATGATATCTGAGAAAGAATGAGACGCCGAATAAAACTCATTGCAAGAGAACGAACTGACGTAGATTTTATTAAAATAAATAAAACCTGCGTTTATATACGTTGGTTGTCTAACGTTCGTTTCCACGTGAGGCCAAACTTTGACGTATATGTAAAAATATTTATCGAATATATGTCATATTATTTCAGATTTAAGCTGCACTTTCTATTCAGATTTTTAAGACATAAAATTGAGGTGTAGTTTAAATTCAAAATGAATATTTCAGTATCTTATTTCTTTCGATCTACTTCCTCTTCTGCAATGGTAGGGTCTACAGAGGCTGTTCGCACATTTTTTAGACGATTTTCATTGCATTTATAGAAGTAGTTTACCTAACATTTCTAGTGTTTCAAATGTTCTATTAGATAACCCTTATTCTTCACTATCTTTCTACATCGTAATTTTAAGACAATAAAGCCTTTTGTAATATCGGATTAGGAATATTTTATTCCTTCTTGAACAGTTTTTCAGAGTCCGAGGAGGGTTATAGGTCGACGTTTGGACAATCTGCTTCTTAAAAATTCCAAAAGCGCAAAAGTCCATGCATGGTACATCAGGAGATTTAGTAGAGATGTGAGTGAAAGGTTATGGCCTTGATACGCATTTCTTGTTTAATTTTTTCCAGAAAATTAACAGTGGATTTTGAGCTGCGGCTGCTTCCTCTGTCTTGACGCAGTTCTACTGATTGATGGCATTGTAGGTAAAGAGAAGGCATTTAATATTTGAAAACTGGAGTTTTACCTTAACATTTTTCTTCACTCTCTTTGTTTTTTATTTGCCGTTATATGAAAAACCAACAGCAATCATAAGTACCTTTGAAAAAATTTCGTTAGATTCTTTGAAGAATGTTTTAAGATATTTTTCTCCTCTTCGATGACAAAAAATGGGTCTCTTTTTATTGCAGTCATTTAATTACACCCAAGATTCATCTACACTGAAGTGCCAAAACATTATGACACCTACTTAATAACGCGTTGCGCAATCTTTACTCTGCAAAACAGCTGCAATTCACCTTGGTATGGATGGCGCAAGTTCTTGGTAGATGACTGGAGACAGGTTGTACGAAATCTATAAGCAGCGGTCAGGCAAAGTTGATATATTCAGACATAGTGGTGTTTGAGCTCTGAGCTGCTCCATGGCATCCCAAATGTACTCTGTCAGATTAAGATCCGGCGAGTCAGGTGCCCAGGACATTAACTGAAATTCGTTCTTATGCCCCTCGAACCACTGCAACATAGTTCAAGCCATGTGACATGGGGCGTTGTCCTACTAGAAGATTCCATTTCCATTTGGAAAGATAGATTCCTTGAAAGAGTGCAACTGATTCCTCACTTATGTTCAGATCGTTCACAGCTTTCACGGTCTGTTCTACCACAATGAGAAATCGCGATTCATCCGACCAGTCAACTGTCTTCCACCTATCCATAATCCAATCTCGTTGTTCCCGGTCCCACTGTAGCTGTCATTGACAATGGTGCTTGGTCAATGATGGCAAGTCATGTAGTGTACACAAATGAGAATTTTTTTTTAATGTTTTTTCGCCTTCTTAAGATTCAAATCATCTTAATCACTTTGGTTATAGTTGACATTGAGTATTAAACAATTTAATGATTTTGCAGCTATCCTTAGTGGATTTTTTTGTGACGTTAAAGATGCAGTATTCGAAACATTCCTTTTTTTCCTTTGATAAGTATTTGGAATAATTTTTCCACATGAAGCCAAACTTTGACTTTTTTCCCCCTCTCTTATTGGCAATATTACCTTCCGTACCTTTAGATATCGAAAAACAGTGAAATGTGAAATGCGGGGAGGCCCGATCCGCCTAGTCTTTATAAGACCAAATGATCTTAAAAGGGTCTCCCTCTCAAAAAAATTAATTAATTAATTAATTAATTAAAAAATAAACAATGCACATAGCACAATTTGCAAAGTTTGTACAGAAATTACAAAATATACAATTCACAAATCGAGATCCATGACAATAATTACGATCGTATGTGACTGGCAAAACAAACAAATTAATTTCCATCAGACTATGCGCACAATACATAAACAAAATGTTTAAGCCACCAGGCAGTTGAACAGGATTCTCATACAATCAGAAATCATAACATGCCATAATGCTTAAATTACAAAAATTTTACAATATACATATTGCATATATAGGCAGCATATAGTATGACGCAGAAAACATATCAAAATTCTTATATGAAGTTATATTTCGATAGAAATTTAATACATATGATGTTTATCAAGCAGCAATGGCTGCAATTCATGATAATCACACTATCTTAAACAAATTATATATTAATTTAGAAATACACATATCAGGGAATTGTGAAAGCAATTAAAAACAGTGCCTTTCGCAGCGTTTTTTAATAACTAGATACGAATAATTTTCTTCAAAAAAAAAAAAAAATAAAAAAAAAAAAAAAAAAACCTTCCTTTTCCATACTTTTCCATTTATTGCTTCTTTTAAAGCGTCATTTCGCATGAAAACGAAACTGTCAAGTAGACAATAATTTATACTTTCAAAAACATAGTTGCAGTTAAAAATAATTTCCAGCCAGATAATTTTTTTACAGCAGTACAAAATCATCTAAAAAATGTGCGAATAGCCTATGTATTACTAAGAATTTAAACAGAGTGAAGATGATATACTCTGACGAAGATGAGAATTTAAGTTCCGAAAGTGTGAGGATGTAGGAAAACTTAATATATTTAAAAAATATTCTCATGCTAGTTGGCTTATTATATTTACATTATAAGCAAATAAACATGCTTCTTACTTTTCAGTACCTATTGTAGAATGATTTTTATTTTCAGTTATTTTTCCAATTTTAAAACCTTACTAGTCTTAAATTCGAGGGTGAATATTCTTTATTGTATTTCCATTTTACCACTTTTAGAATCCTACTGTGATTTAACTTGAAGATGCCTTAAATTCGAACTAATACAGTATGTGTAAAATAAAGAACATTAGCTGAAATTCTAACTTTAATTTGTAATTAGCCGCTTGCTGGGCCAGTCACTTTAAATATATTTGTTATAAAATAATATATATAATAATTTTAATGAGCTAGTGAAATTTCTTAGGTTAATCTAGTAATTAACAATTAAAAAGAGATGAAGAATAGCGTTTATTGCCTCAAGTCGCTTAGTTTGTTAATCAGTAACCGAAATATCAAAACTGAAAGAATACTTAGACATCTTAGTTTTTACTGAACGGCATAGTGACGTGTGGAAGATAAAAATATTTTATTTCGGTCAGTGTCAACACAATTCTTTTAAATCGCTGAGTTTTGTGATTAAGTTTGAAACATAAATGTCCTACTCCTTGTCTAGTGCTAACAGATCGCTTTTAAACAGTTTTTTCAATAAAGCTTCCTTAAATGCGCACAAAATAGAAAATACAAAAACGTTCGAAATTCAAAATTCAAGCTTCGAGGTGCGCATACATGTTTGGGTAGTAGACTACGTGCGTTCAAAACTTGACGGTTCTAGGTGTTGCAGGTTTTTCACGATGCGAGGAAAAGTTCAAATAGTTAGTTAAAATTTTATCTTACGTGTTTCTTATCCGACACATGAAAAATTTTCAAAAAAAAAAAAAAAAAACTTATTTTCACTAGCAAGCCCCGGTTAATGTTAAACTTATGGGTATCTAAAGATGCTGCACAAAAATCATTATGCAGTGGAAGCGTCAGTACTGTTTATGGTTTGACAGTTTATTCCTCAAAATTATTTTTGGATCTAATGTTACACATTATTTATTTTTAGCTCAGTGTGTGTATTCGATCGAAACACTTCTCAAATTGCTGACAAGAACGATTTCTAAAATAGCGTTATGTTTATTTTTAAATGATAACTTTTATTTATTTATTATTGTTACGAATTTTGTATATATGTAAATAATTTTAGTGGAATTATATGTGAAAGTGTAGTATCGTTTGTATAATGTAACAGAAAAATCTGAACAGACGAAGCTTTGCTGGAAAAATAAGACTACAGGGACAACTGTATTTAACACAGCGGTAAATGGCTATTTCGCTAAATTAGCGAGATATCGCCAAGCTGGCGATGGTTTTAGCCATTAATTTTTGTCGCCAAACTTAGCAACCATTTGGCGACGTTCTGGTCCTGTCCCTGTATCATTGTAAGTGATCCCTTTATGTAACTGTAACCGTACCCGGCCCTTATATGTAACTTTGACCGTATATGCCTTGTATGTAAGCTCTGAGAAAGCTTCAGCTCTCAGTTGTTTATTTCAGCGTTGAGTTTAGAGTAATAAATGATCTCTGTGTGATCTTCGCCTTTTAGATGCGCTTTGCATTGCGTTGTGTTTAAAGTTCTTAGTAGTTTGAACTGTAACTACTGATTCTACTCTGTGATACTGAAAAGAGCTGTACGTGTACTTTTATGGAAAGTTTCAGAATAGTAAAGAGTTTCTTCTTTTCTGCATTCAATTCATTACGAATTCGCACGCACGCTACATTTTTATTAACTTTTTCATTCTACATATCCAGTTGAATAAAACGATAAGTAAGTACTCAAGTCTAACATAGCCTGGGTCTTTCCACAAAAGATAATTTTTATTTTTAATTTTTTCATGCATAGATGTTTATTGACACACATATTCTTTACATTTTTGCACATTTGGCATATTCCATGACTCTATTTTTATCTTTATCATGTAATTTGTTTAATAAATACACTTATCGCATATGAAACAATAAACAAAGGAAATGAGTGAATGAAAATAATGTTAAACCAAAATTCTATGTCACTGCAGAAAATACTTTTGTGCGAACACTCATAGAAAAATCCTTTCTCTACAAATGCGTTTCTTTTAACAGATCGCTGAACTATGAGTCCTGTTGGCAAGTTCTACTCAGTGATCTTTGATATTTATTTACAAGGTTGAAAACAGAATTAGGCGGCAGAGAAGTTTCCAGAAGTCACCATTTTGACAAAGAGAAAGGAAGCTTGAAATCCGGCCATACAGACGTAACGGCAAAATTTACTGCTCGTAAACATGCCATAAATCCAGACGATTTCACCAAGGTTAAGAAACGGTTTAAAAGCAAAACGAAAAGCCGAGGCTCTGTTCGCGTATGGCCTTGACGTCATTAACATAACGTATTTAGCTATCTGTGAAATATCGCGGTCTGATTTCGAAGGATTAAAGAATCGTCGGTGTTAACAAAACAGTTAGAAATTAAGCTACGTAGATATGGCAACAACAAAACGTAATCTAACATTCTTATTTCATAAATTTATTCGCTTAAAATTGTGAAAGCAGTGGACAGTTAGAGTGATTTAATTATGCTTCATATAGTAAAACGAATTCTAAATTTAAATTACTTTAAGTTTACAAAAGATCTATAATTCTTTTTTTACATACCGACAATGTAAGAAACGACGTATCGAAGAAGCATTTTTATCTCCAGTTAACACGCAGATTCACATCTTGACAAAACAAAATCCGTAGACTCGATCTTGTCTTTAAAACTGAGAGCTGATGAGAGAAGATTTTCGAAAAGTATTTTGAAATATAACCTAAGAAATTTGCACACCATGTTAAAATAAGTATTTTTAGCATACTTTTCAACAATTAGAATTTTTTATTCAAAAATTTGAGATGTGTAAGCTCTACAAACGATATGTAATCTGTTTGTATCTACAGTTTTATGTAGACTGGAATGGCAACGGTAAAAAATAACAATATGTTTTAAAATAATAATATTGTTTTAGAAGATCGATGTCTTTCTATAAGTTGAAGTTGAAGGATGTGTCCTACCGCTAACTCCATGTTTCAAATAGCAACGGGAAAGGCCTAGGGGTAAAGTCCCTAAACATTGGTAGTTCGGTCTGAGGTTCGAATTCCGTAAATGGACTGGCTCCATGGGCGTTTTCGTGGTTTTCCCCATGTGTAACGTGTTAATTCAAGCCAGTTTTCTTTAGAAAGTCTTCTACGAAGGCATCTCTCCCTTCCGTGTAGTGCCTTAGGGCGGAACACGTAAATAATAAAAATAATAAATAGTAAGAGGCTTTCGGTAAAATATCACTTTCAGTTGATCGTTTGTTAAGAAAATCTAATTCGTTGTTTCAATAAATAGAAAAATCAGTCATATGAAATTTTGGATTTTATTTGTTTATACGGAATTCGTCATGTCTAAAAATCGCTTTTTCTAAATTTCTACTAGTTTAATCAGATGCTTGCAACTTTACATTTTCTTGTATTTAAGTATTATTCCAAAGGAAAGTTGGCGACTGTCGAACCATAAAAGCTGACAGAAATCCCGTCAAAATTGCGCCAGTCGTTCCTGTTTTTTATTTAAGAAAAAATCAGCATTCGACCTGCATCATTTTTGCGCTTTGTAAACACGCTTTCGTCTATTTCTGCTATTTTGTTAGGCCCTCCGATTTTACCGGAAGTTTTGTTTAGAAGGCTATATATACAGAGGCTGTTCGCACATTTTTTAGACGATTTTGGTAAGCGGTAATAAAAAATTTTTTGCTGCAAAAGAAGTAATTGCAATTGTACTATGTTTTTAAAAGTCAAAATTATCGTCTGTGGCTTGAAAGTTTTGTTTTTATTCAAAATGGCGAATTTAACAAAGCAGTGGTCCGAAGGCTACATTTACGCTCTTTCCGAAGAGAAATATGCATACTCCGTTATCCAAAAACGATGTGAGAGTCATGGTTTTGTGATATCTAAAGCGTCGATAGGTAATATCATGAACAAGAAAGGGAAAAAAGTCAAATTGTAGCCTCGACTGGGACAAAAATTCCAAACAAGTGTCCCAGGAAAAAACGGACATCTTCGACTATTGCAAAGGTACGTTGTTTAATGTTAAAAGAAAATCCCCCTAGTCGAAGGACAGTTGCAAAATCATTAAAATGCTCGGTGTTCACTGTAAACAAAATCATAAACGTTGATTTAAATCTTAAGAAAGCGAAGAAACGCAGTGTGCATCGTCTTCTTCCGAAGCTACAATTGTCACAATAGATGAAGCATGGATGTATTTAAATGATTGTAACAAAAAAAGAGCCATTTATTATCATAAAAGGGGAGGAAAAAATTTAAGTACATGGTTCAAAGAATCGAAAGAAAGTTTTTCTAAGGGATTCATGATTGTTGTTGGTTTTTCTTATAATGGCAAGTTAAAAATAAAGAGAGTGCAAAAAAATGTCAAGATTAACTCCAAATACTATCAGAAATATATTTTATCGCCAATTTTTCTGAATGAAATACCATCGCTTTACCTACAGTGCCATCCATCTGTGAGACTCCATCAGGACAAAGCTAGCAGTCACAAATCAAAATCCACTGTAAATTTCCTAAAAGAAATGGAACAAAAATCTGGTTTCAAAGCCATACCCTTCACTGATATCCCTACTAAATCTCCCGATGTGTCACCTATGGATTTTTGTGCTTTCGGACTTTAAAGGCATTATTATCCTGGAAATTGCGGTGTCGAAAGATAGTTCAGAATAAAGGATGTCAAATAGAACATTTAAAACACAAGAATTTTATGTAATTTAGTTTTGTGAATACAATATACATCGTCTAAAAAATGTGCGAACAGCCTCTGTATATGAGTACAGATTTGCCGTAAATAATTGTTCCAGTCTATTGCTGTTCTATGGGACATACTCAGCTGACCATATTGTGCCCATTAATACACCTTTTATTTTATGAAGCATCCCTTAACTTTGGAAATAATCTGCTGCTTGCTGTTCCGTAGATGGTGGTTCCAAAGTTTTAATCTTTCTTTTTTCCTATCAAAATGCATGAAAAAGTACAGCAGTAACAATTAACTTAAGAAAAAGAAAGAAAAAGCATTTAAGAAAACAAAATGTAGCTTACTGATCAGTAAAGGTTACATCAACTGAAAGGGCAGATGTTATGGTATGTTGTTATCTTATGCTTATAAGAACTGGCACTAAATCACAATGCTTGGCGATAGTTTCACGTTCGACCGGATAATATGTATGTACCCACTTTCTTTAATTAAAAATTTTATTTCATTGGCCATTTGAATAATTTATAATTAAATTGGATTTTAATTAAAGAAAATTAAGTGTTTATAACGCATTCAAAATAAATGCTTTGACACGAATAGCATAATTTAAATTCCTTCTTTGCTATTTCTATAGTATCAACAAATCTAAATTCATTTTGAACAGCACGTATATCCCCACGATATTTAGGCAACAGTAAACAATATTCGTTCACTGCAAAAATACTTACGGTTTATATATGAAACAATGTGCTATGGTGATTGTTGCAAAACTGTTATGGCCTTCAAGTAAAGTGCCACTTCCGAATGTCCAATTTTACCCCAAATCTGAGAAACGTTTTATTTAAATGCAGAAAGCTTAAATACGAAAAATGAGAATTTTTGGAAGTTTCACATAAGAGTTATAGTGGACGAAAAAATTGTCACACGCGTACACACAGATATATTTTGTAAAAAAAATCTGATATGGTCAGCACATAACTTCCTGAAACTTCTACGTTCCCCGCATATATTGATAACTCATTAAAATATATTTTCGTTGTTGATTTGAATTCTGAAAATACAATGCATTTACAGTTTAATAATTTTTCATTTCTCCACTTTAAACTTGGTCAATAAATTATCCTTTCCTCTATTATAGTAATTCCTGCACTTTCCAGATTTGCAAGAACTAGACGTTCTCCTTTCTCCTCATAAAATTAAAATAAAATAATTGTACATCTAATATTTAAAAGTGCCTTGTTTATTTTCAAAATCCGTACAGCAACAATAAACTAGAACAAAGATCAGAAGGTTGCCACTCTTAGAATTCAAACGCTATGAACTAAAGGTAACAAGTGAGGCTTGATTCTAACACCGCACTCTTCGTGACCGAGTGCATTAAGGCTACTAAAGTTTGCTGGTAATTCGACAGGAATACTAACGAGCAGGCTCGCTGAGTGACTAATTTCGGGGTTTTCGGGGTTCCACCTGCCCATATTGTATGTGCGACTTTAGTTTGTTCCGAAAATTTCTCCGCAACGACATTCTTTCCATTAGGTAAACGTCCTCTAGTAGTTTGCCGTAATCCAATAAAGGGAGAAAATTTATCCTGGAGATATTCCTAGCAGCGAAAGTTGTTCCTAGCAAATGAGCGTTATATTTACACTTTCCGTAATTCCCCTCCATGTTTGTGATCTCTTGTTGCCGAGTACATAAGACTGCTAAATGCTGTTAACTTGTACTGGGATCCCACGTGTGACATGAATACAACTTAGTTTCCCTTGTAAGGTCGTCCTCTAAATGTCCATTCTAAACTGTCAATTCAAAAGCAAAGCCATATAATACTATTTTCTAAAGCACGATTTCTTCTTTAATATAATTTAACGCTTTTTAATATTTCATCTAATAATCTAACATTGATTGCCTTGTGCGATTTAAATGCATTGAATATTGTGAATCTGGTAGGTAACTCGTGGCTCATTTTTAATTAAAAAAATCCGTTGCAATAAGATTTTCGTTATATTTCTCTTTCTTTGCATAACTGACTCACAGCTCTCAAAATTCCTTTAGCAAATCCGATTTCTTTTGAAGAATGTATTCTTTTATATCAGTTACCTGAAAATTAGTGGTAAGATATTTTAAAATGAGCTCCTTAATATTAATCAATATATATTGTAAAAGTGTACAGTTTGCATGCCACTGAAACTCAGAAACGAGTCCCGGTACGATCAATGGAATTATGTGGTGTGGTAGCCCTCTATGCCCCATTCGTGAAGAAGGTTCCCATTTTTACCTGAAAGGCATGTTTTTGAAGGTAAAAGGGCTGGACGTTTCGCCCTCTAGAAATTTCTAGAAGAGTCCAGAGCATTCGAGAGCATTCCAGAACGTTCCAGAACATCCGGAACATTCTGGAATGCTGTGGAATGTATAGGAATAGTCTGGAACATATCAGATCAGTGTGGAACACTCAAACACTCTCGAATGTTGTGGAATATTCTGGAACAGTGTAAACCTTTCAAAGCTTTTTTTTTTGTATGGGTGAGGCTAAAATGCAGTGAGTGAATAGAAACAACAGTGAAGTGTGAGTAATCAGAGTGATAAAGTGACTGAATATAGATCGAAAAAAAAGTGTGAAAAATTTGAAAAGTGTATATAGTATATTTCTTAATAAAACGTTGATTTGATTTATATTTTATAGAATGCTTCAACGTAAAAGAGGAGGAGATTTTGCCAGTTCTCCAGCACTGCAGCCACACTTATGGAAGGAGGACGAACTGCCCTTTCCATCCTACAACTACGGAAGAACAATTTCCGGTATGTAAAATCTAAAGAGCACATGGTCGGAGTGATCTTCTAAAACAAGCTAAAATTATCTTCTAGGACGAATGCACAATGGCACATAAAATATCACTTGAAGCCATGGACAGAACATTACAAGACTTGCGAGGAAATTCTGAAATGGAATGGGATAATGAACTTTCCTCATACTCTCAGGAAATTTAGACAAATACTTCCAGTTATCGCCAAAGCCAACACCAGCAGATAAAATCCATGCATGCTTAAAAAAATCACACCTCTGACCACACATACAAATACTGACACTAAAAAAAATACGAGAGTTGAACTGTCGAAAGACAAAACAACAGCACATTTTGTTCAAAATCTTTTACAAATAGGCGAGGGAACATATCCTACTGACCAGACGACTGGCCTTATTGAACTCAGCTATGATTTCTGCAACATAGCCACCTCTGAAAACGAACTCATCGACCAAATTTATCCAAATATTATTCACAACTACACACTATAACAAAAAAAAAGATGCAACAAGAAGGAGTTGTCCGTTGGAGACAAAGCTTGGTGGATAGGAAGAATATGTACAGAAAAGAAAATGATTAAAGTTCAGAAAAATTTAATGATTTATTTCAGAGTTACATAGTTACAAAGTAACAAGCTCAATAAGGTGTTGACCCACTTCTATCCTCGATGCAAGCTGCCGCACGGGGTGGCATAGACTAATAAAGCTCCGGGGTGGTCTCCTGCGGTACTTCTTGCCAAATTTGTTCCAATTGTCGGGCAAGATCATCAACATTCCCTGGAGATGCAGTCGTCTTTTCATCATATCCCAGACATGCTGGATGTGAGAGAGATCTGGCTAGCCAATGAAGTATTTGGCAAGCTGTAAGACAGCTCTTTAGCAACACGTGCCGTATGTGGTCTGGCATTATCTTATTTTTACTTCAAAAGAAACTGTAGCAAAACAGGTCTCAGAATGTTGTCTACGTACCGCTGTGCTATAACTGTGCCTCTGATAACGACCAAAGGGGTGCAGCTATCAAGGGATATGGCACTCCAAACCATAACTCCTAGTTGAGGGCCTGTGTGGCGTGCAATAATGAAAGCAGGATCGGCACGCTGCTCTGGGCATCTCCAGACACGTCTTCGATGATCGTCATGACACAGCTAGAAGCGGGATTCGTCGCTAAAAACTATACGTCCCCAGTCAACATCATTCCAACCTGAGTGAGCCAAACACAACTGTAATCTGGCTAGACAGTGTGCAGGCGTCAGTGACAGGAGGCGTAAAGGTCGGTACGGGTGTAGATTTCGCTCTATCAGCCGTCTGTGAATGGTCATCATGGTGGACACTCATGTACGGATTGCACGTCTGATGGTGATAGCGATGAATTACGCACTGTGACAGCTGATCTGGCAATCACTCTGTCCTCCCGGTCTGTTGTGGCTCTAGGTCGACCGCTACCATTATGATGCTGAAATCTGCCATTGTCCACGCATACTTGCGAGCATCTTCTAATCGCCGCATCACTTCGACTCATATAAGGAGCGATACTCCGATTTGCCTAACCTGCCACTTTCAATCCAATGATATGACCTCTTTCAAACTCTAACAGTTGTTAGTAATGAGCTCGAATCCTGCGGCGACTGCAGTTTCCAATCAAATTAGCCTATAGTTTCACAATTAATAAAGCGCAAAGACAAACTTTAAAACATTGCGGCATCAACTTCAAAAACTCCTGCTTTTCTCAGGATCAGCTATATGCAGCTTGCTCTCGAGTAGGAAATTCGAAAATGTGTATATATATGCCCAGGATAACAAAATGAAAAAAGTTATTTATAAACAAGTATGGTAAATAGTTAGACTATGTTTTCAATAAAAAAATTTTACCTCTTCTATTTCAAATTTATCCTTTTATTCCAGCTACCACACAATCTCGTATCAACTCCCTGAGCGAAGCTAGTTATTATATAATTAGCGGAACTGAAATCAGTTAAACAGCAGAACAGTTCGGAAAAAATGAAATTATGTCTCACTTTGTCTCATGGAATATGTATCTAGGCTGCTGTTTGTTTAAGATCAAATAGCAGTTGTAAGTTTTAACGATAATTATAGAGATATAATAAACTGTGCAGTTCTTCAAAGAATGCTCTGCGTAGAGCCCAACACAGCCGTGTTTATGCTCTACAGGTTATTACTTTATATGAAATAATATTTAAGTGTCATGAAATAATAAGATAGTCTCTTACGGATTTCTTTTATTTCTTTTAGCTTCTAAAAATGTTATATGGCAGACAATCGGGGTTATCAAATTTTATTAACACATGAATGAAATTTTAAACGAATTTCTGACATCTTAACTAATTTTAAAATATGCACTTTGAAAAAATTACTGTATTTTTTTCTAATTATAAACATTTCATATTTAAAATGCCGAAATAAGTCGAGTTCCGAAAAATTTTAGCACCTGATCATTCACTGAAGAAGGAGGGGAAGTCAAGGTTAACATAAGTTAGAAATTCGCCGAATAAAATACTTTTTTAAACCAGGTTGAAAATTAATTCCAAGTTTTAAACGCGGAACCGGATGGCTTGTGCGATTTTTGGTATTTAAGCATAATCGGACGTTTAGAACAAGAATTATAAAAGAAAAAAATCGGCATGCTATTTCAGAAAACATTCGATATTTTGTGTCAAAATTACGTGTGGTTCATAAAAATCAACTATAGCATATCTTGTGCTGGGCATTCAGTACTCAAAAATTGCAGTATATAAAGTTTGTCATTCGGACAGAAAATATAGAACAATCCTCCCACCATGTTTGGAAATTGAAATTCAAGTTAGCCATTTGGGATAAAATAAAATCATAACTTAATCATTGCTAATCAAACCTTTAAAGTGGAAATTACGCATTTCTTCTCAGCTTCCCTGTTTCCTGCTAGTCTATCATTCCTTAAATATATTATAAAAATGTAAGGAGTGTACTGTTCAATAAAAGGCGTGCTTTTTGCCCTCATTTTAACTCTGTTTGTAGCAAAAATTTTTGTCTACGATTAAAAAAACATTAAACCGGCTATAACTGTTCATATTTCAACTTTAGCACCCACTTTCTGACACCAAAATTCTCATTGTATATTGAGCATCTATGCGCCTATGCATTTTAATATTATTAGCCCAAAGGAACGTTAGCTCAGAAGGGCACTTAATTTCGTTTTGGCATTTTGCGTCGATTCACTCTAAACGGCGAATCACTTTTGAAATTTTTGCCACCAAATATTATCGCCTTGTATTATATTTAAAGAAATTAAATAATGAAGAATCTGTATACCTGTATGTATGTTTCTCGCATTGTGGTAAAAAAAAATGGTACCTACAGCCATCCAATTTTCCACCCTTATATGGGCATGTGGAAGCCCAAATTTGGAATCTGAAATTTGTTTTATTATCTATTTCATATTTTGTAAAACTTTAACGAATTTTTTATTAACAAACTCAACGATTTCAAAGCGAGCAATGGCAACACAGTACGGGAAAAAAAATTATCTCCAGCGCGCGAGACTGTGTATCAGAAATTCTAAAGATAGGCTCTTTTAAATATTTTGCGCAATTGCTGTTGGATCGTATTTTATTACACACACCTCTAGTTTTAAAAAATTTAATGGCCTCTTATATAATGATTAATTACTGTTTAGAACTCTTAGTAGTTGAAGCCAGAAGATTTTAATACTTTTCTACTAGTAATATTGCATAAATGCTCTAGTTACAACATTCTTAAGTGTGTGTGTCATTAATTTCTGGCATTCATAAATTCGATAATCTCAAATAATTTGGGATTTGAAGTGTTTTTCAGACAGCAGATACTTAAAATCATTTGAAAGATAAATTGATCCTAATTTCTTATTTATTTCAATAATGTACAATTAATCGAGGTAATTGCAAAGCTGAAGTAATGAAAGATTCTTCTTTAAAATACAGACGGTAATTTATATTTACATTTAGAACTGGATTAATAAATATTTCCTTCTGTTTGGATTTGTATATTTGTGCAATACTAATTACATCTTCTACCATGTTAGATGGACTTTGCAAAAATTATTTCAGTGCTTTTCACTACTACGTATTTGAAAACCAGGTTCTAGCCGAAAAGTCTAGCCGAAAGTTTGCAGCTTTAACTTCAGAGAACCTAACCTCTTTGCATAATGAAACCTTCCGAGTAATGATTTGCTTGCGGTCAGATCGACCTTTCGTTCATTCACGTGGTTCAGTAACCTCTCTATATCGCGTGCTTAATTTTCTGCGGTTAAAATGCGGAGTCCCTGAGAATGAGCTAAAAATTGCTCTTGCTTCCAAAAAATAAAAAAAAAAAACTAAAAGCTTTTAGGTTAAGTAGTACGCCCAAAGGGGCGTTTCTTTTAACGTTTTGGGTGCTATCTTTATTTATTAATATTATGGTCTTCGCACTTATCCACACAAAATTCAATTCAACAGCAATATCGTAAAATACTTAAAAACAGCCTCTCTTTAGAAATTCCTCTAGACAGTCTCAAGCGTTAAAGATAAAAATGCTTTTTACTTCCTTGTACGAAGTAAAAAGGAAGTATTGTAATCGAGAAAAATTTCGGGTCTCATATTTCAACGAAAATATCCATTTTGACCGCTATCGAATGCAATTTAACCATGTTTTTTGGGGATATCTGAAAGTAAAGACAGAATAAAGAACTCCTTTCCCCCCAAAAAAATTATAAAACTGATTTAAAATGGATTCTGAAGAGAACTTTTCTTGGCGTCTGTGCGTATGTATTTCGAATAACTTAAAAACGACTAGCCTCAGAACGCTTAAATATTGTATATATAACTGCTATAACATGTAGATGTGCACCTCGCGTTTTGGTTGCAATCGGCCGCACCAAAAGTATATAAATATATGTATATATATATCCACTCTGTTACTCGGCTCAATGAGCTCAATTCTTTATTTTTATCAGATTCAAAATTGCGCATTTTTTGCTTTAAAAATGATTGAAATGTTGTTCTTATCTTTCGGTTAAGATTTTATGCCTTTAGTTAACCTGCGTGCAATAATTGTGGAATTATCAGCAATTTAAAAGTTTTTTAAGTGCGACTAAGCCTAATTTTTGGTTATGATAGCGCCCATACTTGTTTACATTTGAAGCTTAGCAGAATAGTGGATTTGCTGCCAATCTAGAGAAACTAAGCTTCGCAACAACAAAGTAACGTCTTCTTTTATTATTGCAAATTAAATTATGCTTGATTCATTCTGGAATTATCATTTAAGTTATTAACTTGTTTTTGCGTACAAATTGTAATATGATTTTTTAAAATTGTTTTAACTGTACTTGGTGTTTTATGTTATTCTATATCTTTTAATTTTTAATGAAAATATTTTGAATTTTTATGTATTTTTGCCTTACCGCGAAGTGAGAACTGTGTTAATTAGTGGCGCATGCGCATTAGGCAAGCGGCGCTGAATAGTCTGTGAAATCGTCTGTGTTTAGCGCCGAAGTGTGCCTATGGTAAATATAGTGAACTTTATAGAGTGTATTTATTCTGTTGTGGTTTATGCGCTATCGACGAAGCAGATTTAATTCAAAATTTGTTAACTGTTAATTCAATACGTTTAAATGAAATGCAGGAAAATTACGTATAATTTAATATTCCATACAAGGAAGTCATATGGTGTACACATCAGATTTTTTTCCTTACAGTGTTGCCATTGCTTGCTATGAAATCGTTGAGTTTGTTAAAAAATTCGTTAAAGTTTTACAAAATATGATATAGTTTTACAAAATATGATATGATTAAAACAAAATTAAAAATTTGTTGTTCTGGGTGCTCGTGTTCGGGTGGAGGATTACCTTATTCAAAATTTGATTACTATAAGTATCGTCGTTTTTTCACAATGCGAAATACATGCATACATTCATGCAAATTCTTCATTATTTAATCCCTTTAAATGTAATATAGGGCGATAATATTTGGTGGCAACGTCTTGAAAAAGACTTTTAGAGTGATTCAGCGCAAAATGCCGTTTCAAGACCCTTTTGAACGCTACTTCGGGCTAAAAATGTAACAGCAGAATTTTGTATATCTAAATTAATCAGGATCAACAATCTATTTTAAATAATCCATGGTCAGGTTCATCCGATTAAAAATGAAATGACTCATTTTCGATTACACCATTTTAAAAAATTTTGCTATTTTGAACGCCTTTTTGAGCATTTTAAAATGTTCCTTGCTAACCTGCTTTTTTCATTTAGCTCTTTGAAAGAAATAACATACAATTATAATTGTAAAATTATTTGTTTTATTAATCATGTTTGCTTTTACTAATAAAATGATTACTTTTAAACTATTAAAATTACAGTCCATTAATGAAATTGGAAGAAAACTTGGTAAAAACTCATAGTACTGTAGTTTATGTGCCGAGTATTTACAAAAATGTGCGAGTTACAAAAAGCGTGAATTGAATTTATACCACACGAGTTTCAGAGTTAGAATACTTTTTTCTAGGCTTTTTTTTTTAGGAATAATCGCAGAACTTGGAAGAGCTATCTCAGTTAATAGTTAATGTAGTCCAGAATTCGTAATGAAACATAAATAAGGAGAAGTTTCTAGTTTTAAAAAACTTTTCTTCCGTAATATCAGGAGAATCAGTGACAGTCCCCTGTCAGATTTCCTCGCAGAATCATAAGCATCCATATGGGAATGCATTGTAAAAAAATTTTTTTAAGGTTAAACCTAATTTAATTTACACTTCATTTATACACATTAATCCAGAGACAATCCTGCCTTTCAATTACTAAAATTCAAAAATACACTATAAATACAATAATAAAATAGAACTAGAACTATATTTGCACTTTAGTATATTATAACATGTTAATTAAAATAAATCTTCCAACATTTTTTCTTATAATTTACAGGATATTTCCGATATTGGTTTATTAACTTTTATAGAAATTCTATTACCTGTTTTCAAACTAACAGAAAGAAAATCAGCAGTGTTAAAGAGCTTTTAACCCTTTTCACAGAAATTAGAAAATTATTGCTTCTTAATAAAAATTAAGGTTTACTGTAATGTATTAATTCTTTTTTTTCATGCTTCCAAAATAAAAGAATTTTTTAAAGAGGTAGAAATCTATAGCAAAATTGGTAATTCGATAAATTAATAGCGTATTGTAAATCAGAAAATGAAAATCACAAAAACGGTTCTATAGCCATTTCTGAAAGTCTTTGCTAAATTTTATAACTTCTGCAGAATGACGAAAGAAAATCTGACGCAGCTACATCTGTATCTTCTCATATCTGCAAATGGACATCAAATGATTGACGTGATCGAATCGAAAATATTTTACTGACCTACAAACCAGGCCACTCGAGGCGTTGGGAAGCCTTGCACTTTGCACTCTAGTGTCAAATTTCGGTTTAAAATTGGCTGGATCTGTGGCGGGAATCTCTCGACACGGGCGGGAACTGTAAAATAAAGAAAGAAGCTATTCATTTTACAATAAAAGTACATGTAAATACAAAGAACACTAATGCTAATCATTTTGAACAAAAATAAAACTCTTGAAGTTCTTTTGCTTATTTATTTACTTTTTTGGAGACAAAATTCTATAGATAAGAATTTGCTGCTTCTGTGGAAAAATGAATAGTTTAAGTCAGCTCCCAGTTTACTGGGATAATACCAGGAACAACTTCCATAGTTAACCCAAATAACGGTTAATCCGATGCTGGTTAGAAAAACCTACGAAGAGCCATACTCGTATTAAAATACTCGTATAATTAAAGGAAAAATATTGTCAATAATTTACAATAAAAGTCCGATAATCCTACATTCAACGGTTCACTCGATTATTCAACCGACAAACTTGTTGTAAAATGGCGCAGCTATCATTTTATTTCATAATACTTGGTAAGACTCGGCAGTTGCTTCGCGTCTTTTTGCCATTTTCAGCTGTAATTTTGTATAAAATTTAATTTTTCATATTGTTTTCTTTTCTTTCTTTTTTTTTTGGTTTTATTTAATAAAGATATTTTAGAAGAAATGCAGCCAAGATCATTCGGTGACAGGTTGCTCAAGCTGTAAATACATCCTTGAAATTTGTAGTAATTATCCTTGAAATTTACAGTAAAAATGGGGGAAAAAAATTAATACTGCAAGGAAAAAAAAAAAAAAAACATTACGCCCCAAGGAGGCGTTTCTTTGAACGTTTTCCCTACCTTTATTTATCAAATATCATCTTAAACCATAAAACTAAATTCAACAGCAATATCCCCAAATAATTTTAAAATGAGCATATCTTTAGAATTTCCAATACACAGTCCCGCGCTCTGGAGATAAAATGTTTCTTTTTTTTTCTTACAAACTTTACTTTTTACTTCTTTTTTCTTCTTTTTTTTGGCATTGCTCGCTTTGAAATCGTTGAGTTTCTCAATCAGAAACTCATAAATGGTTTACAAAACATGAAATGGATAATAAAACATATTTCAAATTTGGGCTTCCAGATGCCCATATTCGGATGAAGCCTTACGTTAATCAAAATTTGATGGCTCTAGGTACCGTTGTTTCATCACATTACGAGAAACATATATACGTTTATGCAGATTCTTCATTATTTAATTTGTTTAAATATAAAACAGGCCTCTAATATTTGGTGGCAACAATTAAAAAAGTCACTCGCCGTTTATAGCGAATCGACTCAAAATGTCAAGAGGAAATTAACAGTCTTTCTGGGCAAACTGCCCCTTTGGGCTAAAAATATTTATAGTCTTTGAAATTATTTCCTTTTTGGAAAAAGAGCGGAATTGATGAAGCAGGTAGATATTTGAAAATATATTTGAAGTTATGAAATTGAAATTTATGAAACTGAAATGTATGAAGGAGGTAGATATTCATGCATTGGAAGCAATGACAATTTCAAATTAGAAATTAATTAAATATAATTTTAAACTATGATTAAAATCATTTGTTAATACATTCTTCTCTTTAAATATGATTACAGACAAATTTTTCTTTCCTATATCGATTCAACAAGGAGGAGAAAGTATCATTTTGCACCATTATACAATTTTAGTCCGATAATCCGACATATTTAAAAATCCATTAAGATTCAGAATCGAAATTTAGTTTTAACTGTGTTTCCAAATGGAAAAAAAATTTAATTTGGTTACCTAAATAAAATCAATATTTAAAACAAAACGAATCCCCTGCAAATAAAGATGAGATAAATTAGAAATTTAGACAGTAAGTTATAAATGGTATTAAAGAGTAATCTTTTCTTTTATTCCCTCTAAGGTAAATCGGGAGTTGATTATAGTTTCGTGTCTGTTAGTTCCGTAACTGTGAAAAATCTAGTCATATCAACTTATATTTAAGAAACTATTATCAGTAGGACGATAGTGTAGTGACCACTGAATTAGTTTTGGCATTGCTATTTATTGCTTTCATATACTAATCAATTGGCATTACCTTTCATGCAGTGTAATACTTATATTTTTTGTTGTTTTCATATACACATAGCTCATTAATAACAAAAAGTGTATTTAATTAAAAAGTTTCCCTGTTTGCTAATAATAATACAGGATGGTATATTCTTGAATGCCATACTGCAAAGTTTTCTTCCTTTTAACAAAAATTTTATTGTTGTATTTAAATAATTATTCGAAATATATAACTGATGGAAATGCATAATACATAATGCAAAATTTCTTAAACAAAAACCATCATCACGTAAAATTTTAAAACTTTAAAATTCTTTTGAAATGTCTTCTTTCCCAAAGTTTTTCTATATGAACAGGCTTAATATGAAGTGTTCAACTCAATACTTCTCATCTTACAGTTATTGTAGTGTTCTATCAAAAATATGTTTGCCGGCTCAAAATTTCTTTGATCTTTTCTAGCCAGTTTATATTTAGACCTCTTATTTTAATTTGTTTTGCTTGCATCCTATTTCTAGATCAATCCTCACAATCCTCGTTGAATAAATTAATCTGTCAGTAATACCTTTTAAATCACTGCATTCTTAGCTCATGTGAATTGAATCTAAATGTATTTTTACGGATTTCATATTTATTTGGCTATTTATTTAGAATTGTAATTAAAATTGCTTTACTTTCCTGTGCAACGCAGACGATTTTTGAAGAGAAAGCTACGTCGGAAAAATAAAAGAGCGCGTGCATTTAATGTTTAATAAATATCTCGTAATTACTGTTGCCATCCAGAAAAATCTAGAAAAATCGAGATTGTTTTAGTGATAATTAAAAATGCTTATAAAAGCCGAATTGAAACACCGCATCTCAGTTGTTGTTGAGTTGTAGCTGTTTAAAGTGAACTGCTGTTTGCTTACTTAATGCTGTAGCGATTTCGCTGTGAGATAGAATTAGTTTATCTGTTTTGAATTGAGTTTTGCCAAACGTTTGAGATATTGTGATATTATGCGAATTATGCATTATTTCAATTTAAATATGAATTACGAGATATCTATTTCATAAATGCGCATGCTGCTCTATTCTTACGTTTTCGGCGTAGCTTTCTCTTAAAACTCCTCACGCGCTGCATTACACGGGGAAATAAAACAATTTTAATTACAATTATACCAAAAATAGCTAACTAAATACAAAATCCGTAACACTGCCCCTTTCCAAAAACTGCACGTCTTGGGCAGTACAATCCCTGGACAGGAAGCCAAATGTACAACTAATGCATCAATGCAACAACAAACATTACATTACAATAGCAAACAACATAAACAATAATTGCAATAAGTAACTTGAAGCAAATCAAATACTATTAAATACTAAATACAAATCAAATACTTTAAATTACTAAATACAAATCAAATACTAAATATAAATCAAATACTATAAGGTATTTCTCCCGCCTTCTTCGCATGCCTTCGTGGTGTAGTGGTCTGCATGCTCGACACGTAACCGAGAGGTCGGTGGTTCGATTCCCGGCGAAGGCGTTGCTCATTTTTCATGTCGCCTGCTTCCAAAAAATCCTAATGTCTCTATACTGGCGCCCGAACTAAAAAGATGATTCTCCACCACCGCGATTTGGCGATTGGGTCCCCCAAACCCCAGTCGCCCTTTAAAAGGGGGAGTATATAAGGTATTTCTCCCGCCTTCTTCGCATGCCTTTGTGGTGTAGTGGTCTGCATGCTCGACGCCTAACCGAGAGGTCCGTGGTTCTATTCCCGGCGAAGGCTTCGCTCATTTTTCATGTCTCCTGGCTCGAAATACCTAATGTCTCTACAATACTATTAAATTTACAAACAAAAAGGACCATGGTCTTATACTACTTACATTATATACACTACGTACTATGGCCATAGTAAGGAGCTAATCTGCCGTAATAAAAGACTTTAGGCTTAGAATTCGATGATTTATAGATCCGAACCACGACGTCGTTCAGCTTGTTTAGGATTGTGTACGAACCATCCTAAGGTGACTGTAGTTTAGGGCACAGTCCTTTCCATCGAGTCAGATTCCACAACCACACCTTTGCTGTTTCGTTGAATCAATGTCCAGCAGCTATCGTATGGTATCGGTTCTTCATCTTCTTCGTCGCCAAGTTGACTCGCTCTCGTACAAAGCTGTGCATCACTTCAAACCGGGCCTGGAAATCTTGAATGTATTCTTCAATCGATGAAGGTGCATCCGGAGGGCTACCAAACAAAGATCACAAGGCAAACGAAGATACGACCGATGAGCATCTGGGATGGAGAACTGCCTGTAGTCTCGGGTTTCACTTCGACCCTGGTATGATTTCGGCAGTTTTCTGAGCAGGGTCTTTCAGACAACGCTTCGGCGGTTCGAGGAGAGGATCCCTGCTGATGATGGATAGTTATGTCCTCTGATGCTGAAAACATTTTGTTGTATTTGAAGACCAAGAAAAACATTGTATTTCCTTAAAAAGTCCAATTCGATTAGGCAAGGATCTGTAATATCCACCATATATGCAGTGTGACAGTAGGTGGCACTTCCAAACGTGATGTTCAGGTTTAATTTCCCATCTATGTCGATTTTAGCACCAGGGCCAGTCTGGAGGGTAACACAGAATGGTTTCCAAATCAGTTTATCTTTAAATTGTTAAGCTAAATCTTTTCGAATGATGGTAACATTAGCTCCTGTGTCAATGATCAAATTGCAAGGAACTCCATCGATATGCCCATTGATGGATAATCCATTACTGTTGCTACTCACTGCAGAAATCAGGAATTTTTCAGTCTGGTACAAACTCCGCTCCGAGTTATGGTCATTAATTTGATTCCTGCGTCGTCGCTGGGAAATGATCTCATTTTCCATGCCCTTGGAAGTTCTGCAGTTCCTTCGTACGTGGCCTTCAGCTCTTCAGTACCAACACTTTGGTTTCTAGTCACACTTTTTCCGTCTCATTTAATTGTCTGTTTAAATGGGATGTCTTATTTTCCATGCTCTGGGATGTTCTGCATTTCCTTCGTATGTGGCTTTCAACACCGCAGTTCCAGCACTTAAGGATTGGTTTCTTTTCACTCCTATTCCGTCTCAAGACACTGATGTGTCTGGTAAAATAACCTGTTTTATTTTCCGTGCCCTGGGGTGTTATGCAGTTCCACCGTAGGTGACCTTTAGTGCCACATTTCCAACACTTTAGAGCCAGTTTATTCTCACTCCTACACTGTATCAAAGCATTAACTTGTCCGAATAAATCATCTAAATGAGCCATCAGTTGATCCACTGCTCGTAGATTAGCACAGCTCTAACTGGTTGGCAATCTTTACGAGTTGCTTGCTGGGCTGCTTCAAATTTCCTGACGTACATCAGAGCACTTTTTAAGTCTTTCACATCAACCAATCGCAGTGCTTTCTGTGTTCCAGGATCCCGGATTCTGTCGATGAAGTATTGCTGGGACAGAATTTCTCTGGTTTCTGTGGGGCACTCCGAAAAGGTGAGGTGAGATAGCCTTTCAACATCCGTGGCTAGCTCCTGCAGTGTTTCGGTGGGCTTCTATTCACGGGATTTTAATTGAAGTCTGCTGTAGTCTTTCAAACATTTCTTTCCAAAGCGCAGATCCAATGTGCCTGACAGAGCTTCGAAATCTAGCATTTGTTTTCGGGAAGAGTCTGAAGGACATCCGCTACATCTGCTCTAAAAGAAGCGGCGAAATGGCAGGTCTTAGCTTGGGAATCCCATCCATTCCCATCCGCCTCTATAGAAAATAGTGCTTATATACTTGCCAGGAGGTCTTCCTATCACACGTGGATAGCTACAGTGAAGGACAAGCAGGCATGGGTAAAAATTTAGAACCATCCGAATTGCTCCCTGCCGTCGCTACGAGTTTCGTTAAATTATACACTTCTTTGGCAACTGCAGAAACCCTGTCATCAATTTGTTGTTCGATTTGATGTTAGACGACAGAGATCCTTCCTTCGATTCGTTGCTCCATAGCAGAAACTTTTCCTTCTATTTGTTCTTTTACAGAATAAACTCTTTCTTCTATTTGTTCTTTCACAGAAGAAACTCTTGGTTCAATGTGTTCAATTTTATTTTCAACAGCTTCAACTTTGTCCTCCATAGCTTCGAATTTATTTTCTATTATGCAGGTAATTTCTCTTTTCATTTCCTCTTCACCTGCTTCAATCTTTTCTTGAACAGCCTTCATTTCTCCTTTAACAGACACTTGACCAGCTTTCTTCTTTTCTTGACCAGATGCCATCTGTTCTTGAACCGCTTTCATCTTCTCTTTAACGGAATCTTGGCCGGTTTTCATCTCTACTTTAAATTCAGCAAAGGCTGAAATCAGCTGTCTTAACTGCTCTTCCCGCGATCTTGTTATCGGCATTCAAATCCCACCGCTACCACCAAAACGTGTTGCGTGCGTACGGGTTCGTAATAGATTGAATGCACAAGTTTAATGAAAAGTTAATAAAATGTATTCTTATAACAAGAAATAAAACAAAATGCTGAAATTTTTCCTCATAGATATTCGTACAATATTGCAATATCACACAGTAGTTATAATTTAAACTACTCAAACTTTAAATACAACACAATTCAAAGCGCAGAGAAAGCCAATCCGATCTCAAAATTGCAGTGGCTAAGTAAACAACAATAAATTAGTAAACAACTCAACTGAGATGTTTTTCTCCGGCTCTTATAAGCTTTTTAATCAGTCACGAGAAGCTTCTCGTAATTTCTCGAGTGTTTTGGAAAGCAAAAAAGTAGTATTACAGTTACACCTAACACACAATTTGCATTATTTCAATTTAGATATCTATTTATTAAATGCGCGTGCTCCTGTATTTTTAGTTTTTTGCCGTAACTTTCTCTTAAAACTCATCACGTGCTGCATTACACAGTGAAATAAAACAATTTTAATTACAATTCTACCAAAAATAACTAACTAAATACAAAATCCGTAACAATATAAACTTTTAAATATAAACACGGCACATTTACACTTTCAGCCACCCTGGATACAAAATCCCTTTTTTATATACCTGTATATAAGTACATATACATAAAACTTATGGTTCTTTGGAAGGCATCCCCTGATCACACTATCGGGTCGTCCTTGTTTCCCTTTCTCGGTACGTCACTGCATTTACCATCCACACAGGTTGCAGTCCAAAGGCCGATGACTAACAAAATCTTCATTAAACTCGTTGCATCATTCTGATTTCTGCGTGTTATGATGATGATAATGGAAGGTGATTACAGGGTGATCCAAGAATGCTCCTTATCTTCACGACGCAAGTTGCAAAATGAAAAACTAATACCGAACATTCGAGTTACGAAGAGGTATGAAAAGACATGTTCTGAATTCTACAGAAATGATATTTTCTTCAGAAATGTCTTCATTTGACTCCACTTGTCATAGCTTCAATATCACGGTCCTAGAATCATAAGGGCCGGCTTTCAAACCATTTGCCACAGAAATAGCACGATTTCAGCAGAATCATTGATCAACGATTCCGTAACTGCTCAATCATCGTCTGCAATTATCACGAGTCAGAATATTCAAATTAGAAACAATACAAAAACTAAAAGGGCATGCCTCTTTCAGTCTGAAATATGCAAAGCAAGTATTCTGAGCTCTTAAAATCTTGTTGCAATCAAGAATAATGAAGGCAATTAATTAAGCTTACTTTTGAAAGCGCAATGATTAAATAATTATTGCTTCGCAAAAATACTACCTGATTGTTAATTTATTGTTACGGATTTTCTAATTATTTAGCTATTTATTTAGAATTGTAATTAAAATTACTTTATTTTGCCGTGCAACGCAGACGATTTTTGACCAGAAAGCTACGTCGGAAAAGAAAAAATAAAAGAGCGTGTGCATTTAATATTTAATAAATAAATATCTCGTAATTGCTGTTGCCATCCACAAAAATCGAGAAAATTGAGGTTTTTTTTCTAGTGAATAATTAAAAATCTTAAAAAAGCCTAATTAAAACACCTCAGCTCAGTTGTAGCTGTTTTAAGCGAACTTTTTGTTTACTTAATGCTGTTACTGATTGTAGTGAATTCGCTGTGAGATAGAATTAGTTTCTCTGTTTTGAACTGAGTTCTATTTAATATTTGAGATATTGTGATATTGTACGAATATCTCTGAGGAAATATTTCAGTATTTTGTTTTATTTCTTGTGAACTGAATAAATTTTATTAACCTTTTAACTACTGGTGCATACAATCCATTACGAACCGGCACGCACGCGACATTATGTTGTTGATTTAATTTGTAAATAATTTCTCACGTATTTCATATATTTCGTAATTATTAAGTTTCCCGTAGATTATGAATAAATATGCTACAATAATACCGATTTAGACTAACTTTGTCTTAACGTCTATACGTACGTATTATAACTCAAAAAACGCCTTGCCGTGAAATGTTGAAATTTTGTATTTTTGACTTTTGACTAGTTTCGACTTGACGTCTATGTACGTACGTATGTATCTTGCATAACTCAAAAATGATCAGCCATATAAAGCTGATATTCTGTATATGATGATGCTATTATGTATATTTGTGCATCTATTTTTCATTTCGATCGGCAATGCCAAAACGGCGCTTTAAATCTGAAGACCGTATCTCGCTTTCAAATGAAATGGGTTTAAATGAAAAAGCAAAAAATGTGTATACTTTAATAGGTGTACGAAGAAGGTCATGTATTGTCTAAATCAGATTTTTTTATTTAATAAAATAATCGATATATTTGCGCTATTTTTATATATGTCTTTAGGCATTTTCATCATTTTAAATTAGAAAAATTATCACTGAAATCTCTTTTGAGTATTAGATTGCAATATGAAAGTTTCAAATGGATGCTTTTTTCAAATTTTAAGAATATTTTCCTTCTGCCAATAATAAAATGTTTTGAATAGAAGTTTTATTTTTCCTTTTAGATTACTGGTGTACGTTGTCTGTCATCCTGACCTTTACGAATAGAATTCATAGATTATTTATTTTTTGTTCTACATGTGCTGTTTGTTTAAACAGAAGTTTCGACATTGAGTTTTTAGCTTAAAACCTTAACTAAACTTTCTTTGTTTGTAAGAAAGAGTTTAAATTCTATTCTCACGCAATATGACTCAATACGCATGATGAAAATTACCTCGACCTACCGTGGTTGTGGAGTTATTCATATTCTAAATTTGGCACGAAACTTCTATTCTGTTACTCCAGTGACACATATTGCGAAACCTTCAAGAGATATTACAACGTTTTATTCTCATCAAAGCGGCTTTTTTTATCAGTACAGTGCAAACAACGGTGTTAAATTTCTTTAAAGTTAATTTATAACATTGTCTTGACATCTCTACACTGTTTCGAGATTTCTTATCTGCCATGTGAAGTGAATGAGATGAAAGAATTTATCAACTCGATAATAAGGTATGTGCTGAATACGTACTTTTTGTAGGATAATGCTTGGCAACAGCATTTAAGAAAAATATTTTTCTATTTGTAAACTTCATATATCAGTCTAATATATCAAAGATGTTACCGCTAAAACGTTTTAAAAATGTTTTACTCATTAAAAAACGAGAAAAAACCTGAATACCTGAACATTTTGCTTTACTTCTTAAATAAAAATAATACATATTCTTGTCAGCTTATGAAATTGGCTCTTCACACTTTACTGTTGACTGAAACTGTGATTCGGCCTGAAGATAAATTTTTAAGACTGGAAATACGCGATTTTATTATTTTGAGTGGGAAACATTCCTGCAGATAAGAACCAAAAAAAAAAAGTAATATATCTCCTAGTTATGATCATCGTGCGAGTTTTAAAAAGAATATTAGTTTTTTAATTGTAGAATGCATGTTTAAATTCCGAAGAATAGAATATCCCTTTTCTCTCTCTCACACACACACACACACACACCAAAAAAAAAAAAAAACGAGGATTTCTTTGTATTGCAATGTAGGTTTGGAAATACATGGTTTTATTTTGAAAAAAAATGTATTCATGACAATTAAAAAACATAATAAGAATGAGGTTTCCAGTTATCTCGAAGCACAGCATTCTACTTATTTTTTTTTTATTTTTAAAAAAGGAATTAGTTCTTTATTTGCATAATTTCTGATTTAAAATTGAAAAAATAAAACATTCAAAATTGCAGTTCTGTAATTGCCGAATCTTAATAAATTATCAGCAAGTATTCGTTAATGATTATTACAAAACTTTAAAAAAAGTTTAGTTGTAAAGGTTCTGTTGTCTTTGTAATCTTTTTTGAAAGTAAAATCAGATAAGAGAAAAAGAAAGTATCAAAATATTAAAAATATAGCATATTACAATTTGAGAAAAATTAGAAACAGAAATATACATCAACTTCACACACTCTCTAAAGCAATGCGTTTTTATTATACTGAAGATTACTTTAAATGAATACGACAAAGCACGAAAAGCTATCTGCTTTAGAGAGGGGATGCCTTCTTGGACGATTTTCTAAAGAAAACTTGCTCGTATTCATGTTACACATGAAGAAAGCCACGAAAACCATCCATGCAATTAGCCCGTTACCCTAGGATCAAACTCAGGATGAACTCCCAGGATTCAGCGCTCTTAACCACTCGCCACTGATGGAGATATTTTAATGAAGTTTAATGAAATATTTATGTATTATCGAGCCGCCCAAACTAGATAGTAGTTAGTGGTTCTGACTAACATACCAAAGGACCAGGTTCAAATTCCGGAGAAGGCTTGGATGTTTGTAAATGTATAGGGTTTTTGCGGCATAGTGGCACTCTATGGCGAGCCTAAAGCCCTCTCGTGTAGTTTGATGGCAGCAGAAGAGGGGTTGGAGCTCCTCGGACCCACCTCCTGAGGTACTGTCCCTCAAAACTGGCGTGGAACTGGGCAAAATCATGCTGTCGCCTATATGGTGTCCAAGGCTGGCGTAATTTTGTACTCCTTGCCACGATGAGTTTCGTGGGCTTGTTCTGGTTCAGACAAGAGAGATTAGCCACAACAACAACATGTATGGTCGATTGTGGTGGATAGCGTCTTTTTATCGCCGACATCATTATACCGCAAACTGAAGAAATTCCAATTCGCTAAAGCCTCAGTTTCCTTAGATGAAATTGAAACTGCAGGTAAACATGCGATAATCCTTACTTACTTACCCTGTGTAAATAGTGCAAACATTTTGTAAATATCTATCATACTTGGCAAAGCAGGACTTTGATTTATCAGTGCGCAAATCTTAATGCCTGACAAAGCAGGTTATAGGTTTTTTAACCTATGTACAATATTGATATAAAAAAAAAGTGTTGTGTAAATATCGATAATATGGCAAAGTAGGTAAATTGGCTTCCTTCAGCGGCTAGCAAAAGAAGTTCATAGGACTTGGATTGTTTTACATGTAAATATCCAAGTGCAACTGATTATTCAAGATTAATGCGTGTTTAATTAAAAGTTTTTACTTTTAAACTCACGATTTCCACAATTGTTGGTTAATTATGAAAAGTAAGCTTCTGGTAATGAGTTCCCCAATATACTGTTTGGACAGCTTTCTTTATGATTTCTAGATTTCATGATAAATGTAACTTCAAACTACTATCGATTGGAATCGTAGAACTCGCGATTTCATTGCCGCCAGATGGCTATAACTTATTTCGTCGTATCAGTGCGTGTAAATTTCATTTAAGTGCTTTTAATTAGTAGTAACGGCCAATGCCTTAGGGCCTTAAATATTGGTTAAAGCAAGAAGTTGCTAAACGCCAGTTGCACAATCACACTCCATGCTCCTTACCATTCTCGAGAGGTCAGAATGTAACATTCTTCGATGCAGAATACACTTGAGAATTTCGAAAATTCCCATAGGCATTTGTGATGAGAACTTGACATTCCCCATAATCAAGAATGAGACATTTTTAAAGTTTATCACAGCTTTCATCGTCTTTCAAATTGTGAGAAGAAAAAGCATAATTGGGTTGCATACTCAGAACTAAAGGATTGAGCATTCTGTCATTGCAAAATACTACCTAATTATGACTTTTCGCAAGAATTAAGTATAGAGATTGGGAAAGATTTTTCAAGCTTCTGTTTAAACATTAACTATCTAACGACGATATATTTCATATACACAGATGGAAAGAAATGTCTTTGAGGCTCTAGAGCTTAAAATCAATGAACTTTGTAAGGTATATTTTGATTTTATAACAGTTATTTTAATTAAGCTCACTTTTCCTATCTTATCTAGTTTAAACTTACAACTCCCTACCAGAATGAATTTTTAGAAAGGCGTTGAATGCAGATGAGGAAGAGATAGTATTAAAAGGAAGTTCAATTGATTTCGGAGAGCCAGTAATCCTGAGTATATCCTGAGGAAGTAACACAATTCTAAAATTTGCCTTTGGGCTAAGTTTCTCTAAACTGTTGTTACGCTCGGCCGTATTATTGCTAGCCTTTTGATAGTTCGCGGGCTAGTTTAAGATTACGGGCCAACTATTTTAGAATTGTGTTAGCTTCTTAGTTTTAGACTGATAATATTACTGAACTATTTATTGCACAGCGCAACTTTGCTGGAACCCAAAGGCGCATGACATATAGAATTCTGGACGTGGAAACTATATCTGAAGAGAAAACGGAGTAAAGGAAAAGGAGAGGAGTACCAAAAAAGAACAAGGCCAAAATATTTGACATGTTCTCATAGATGACGAGAGAGAAGAGTATTCCAAAAGAATCCTAAGACAATGAAGGTTCATTGACAATAATGTGTTAGCTTTAGCTACATCTCTTAGTTATATATTGCTGCGAAACGCCTGTAGAGGGCGCTCCACCTTTCTCTGTTTTTTCAGTGTAGGATTAGAATTTGATCTGTACGAGATGTGCTTTAGTACGTGGCCTTCAAGGCCCTGTTTCTCAAAGGCCACGTCGAAGGCCACGTTTAGTATGAGTTAGAATGTTCTGTAAAGGAGTTACCGGTCCTAACAATTAGCGGCAAACGATTATTTTGCTCTATTTCAGTTAACTTGTAAATAAACGAGTTGTTGCTGTGTTTTAAACTGAGTCTTTTATCGCCTATTACATAAAAACCTGAACCGCCGAAAGAATGAAATTAATTCTATTGATAGTTACAACTTGATTGGACTAGTAGTATTTCACTTGGTGTATAGGTTCGAGAACAGTCAGAACTCTTGGATTATAATGTTTTGGATTACTAAATCATGCCAACGAGGAAACAAAAGGTAGACTCTCATTTTGTATTTATTGCTGATCCTTGGATGTATTTCTGTTGCACAGTATTAAAATGATGGCAGCGTTAGAACTTGGAAAAGCTAAACGAACAACAGTTCGAAAATTAACAACTCAGCTAATTAATCAAATTGACGCTAAATTAAAGTCAGGAGAGGAGCTTGATGAGCAAGATTTAAGAGATGATTACGAGCTCTTAATAGAAAGAAATAACGAATTAAAAGCTTTGATAGTGAATTCGAAACTTGAATTGCAAGTTGATCAGATGGAAAAGAGGTAACGACAAGTCAGGAATATAAAACTAAATGCTTGAAATACTTGATTAGAATATTACGTTACCTTGAAAGCAAAACTAAGATTGAGTCAGTTTCAAGTGATTTGCATAATCAAAGTATGAATGTCTCTTTAAGCGAAAGTTTAGGAAATCAATGTCCAGTTAAATTGCCAAAGTTAATAAATAGAATAATAAATAAGAAATATTCCGGAGATCCGAAATATCGGCAAAACTTTTGGAATAGTTTCGAAAGTATGATAGATAAAAACGAAAGCATTTCGAAAGTTGAAAAATTCGCGTATCTTAAAACCTTTTTGACTGGTCAAGTTGCCGATGTTGTTTCAGGATTCGAATTATCTAACAATAATTATGGCAAGTGAGTAAAAGTTCTGAAAGATAGGTTCGGGAAAAGAGATATCATTATAAAACCCTATATGAATAAAATACTGAATTTGGAAGAAGTAAAAAAAAAATTCTTTGTTTGATGAACTTGAGATCTCTATTTGAAATTTAGAAGCAATGAAAGTTACATCAGGCTCTTTCGGAGATTTGTTAATGCCTATTTTGTAAAAAATCTTGACCCACGATCTAATTTTAGAATTTAACAGGCAAAAGGATGAAGGCGACGTTGATATTTCTAAATTCATTTTATTCTTGAAGAAGGAGGTCGAATGTCGCGAAAGTACTTTATTGGCTTTATACGTAAAAAAATACAAAAAAAAAGTTTACAAAATAAAACGTTTACTAATTATTACAATCAGAAAACTGTAAATAAAAAATAAGACAGAAATGCACACGGCTAGTGCATTTAGCAATACCGTACAGCGAGTATGCATCTTCTGTGAGAAACACCACGATTATTTTAAATGCGGTAAAGGGGTAACTGAGAAAAAAAATATTCTCAAAGCGCATAATTGATGATTTAAATGTTTTAAGAAATTTCATTTGAATCGTTTTTGCCGAGATAAAACTGTATGTAGTAAATGCGATGGCAAAAATCATCATGAATCTATCTGTTTGAAAAGCAATAAGAAACCATCAAATTCATGTAATTTATCTGAAAATGAATCGGTTGCCACGAGTACAAAGAAGTAACCTTTAGTTTCAAATGTTGTTTCAAATATTAATGTAACACTTTGGTTTCTCAGTGTAATATTTCTGTTTGAAAAATACTTTATTTCAAACATGTACTGGTTTACCTTGCGATAAAAACGAAACTAATTGATCAAGGTAGCGAAGATCGTTTATTAAATGTACCTTACCGAGATCCTTAAAATTAGAAACTTTCCGAAATGAAAAATTGTAGGTTTTTTCGTTTGGAACCAAGAAACCAATAATTGAAAATTATCCTATGGTCCTAATTGAATTAAGAGATGGAAAGCAAAAGAATAAAATAAAATTGAAATGCCTTGTGACTAACACGATATCAGCCAGTCCCATAAAAAGTCCCACACATAATACGCTCGAAAAAATGAAGCGCTTAGGTTTACATTCAGCAGATCTAAGTGTATACACTGGTGTGCGAAAATTAAGGATGAAGTCGAAAAATTAGCATATCAGCTGAAAGAAGAGGCAGAGCGGACAGAAAGACCAATCTGGAGATTAAGTAAGGTGATGTACAGTAGCACATGCGCAGATATGCAGGTAGACGTAATGGGGGAGTGTCTAAGTAGTATAAAGCATGTTGTCGGTGTAAGATCAGTATTTCTGGCAAAGAGATTGCACGCCGTATAGCAGTTAAAATCACACCGAGTTGCTGCCTCAGCGAGAAATGGCGAATAATCAATCTGTTAGACGACATCTGGATGCTTTTACCCGAGGTCGAATCATTGGGAAGTTGGAGGAAGGCCGCAGTGTGACAAGTGTGGATGCAGAGTTCGGAATTGCTCACAGCATCGTTTCACGACTTTGGAGACAATTTCAAACTACAGGAACAGCTATCCGGGGGTTTAGTAGTGGTCGTCCACGAGGAACCACACCCGCAGATGACCGGTATATTGCCTTACAGGCCAGAAGAAACAGGCGGCAGACAGCGGGAGAAATCGCTAGACACACGACACAGGCGACTGGACGACCGATATCGCGTTTTACCGTGGCCAGAAGACTGCACGGTGGTGGTCTGTTTGCACGACGCCCTGTACGGTGTGTACCTCTAACGCCTGCCCATCGGAGAAGGCGTTCTCTGTGGTGCCGGGAACACCGGAATTGGAGAGACAATGAATGGGGACGAGTACTCTTTACAGATGAGAGCAGATTTAGTCTGAGTTGCGATTCTAGACACATACACATCTGGACAGAGCGGGGAACACGCAATAACCCCTTCAACATCATCAAAAGGGACTGTTTTGGAGGTCGCGGAGTTCTCGTTCGAGCAGACATAATGCTTGGTAGCCGGACCGACCTTCATATCTCCCAAGGAGGTTCGTCACCTGGGACTGCTATTGTAACGAGGTTCTTCTTCCTTACATGCGTCTTTTCACAAGGGCTATGGGTCCTCAGTTCCTCTTCATGGACGACAACGCTCCACCTCATCGCACAGTTACTGTCGAAGAGCTGTTGGAGAGTGAAGATATTGAACACATGGATTGGTCGGCAAGGTCTCTGGATCTAAATCCCGTCAAGCATGTACGGAACTTACTAGGGAGACCCGTGGCAGCACGTAACTTATCGCCAGTAACGATTCCGAAACTGCGATTGGTGCTACAAGAGGAACGAGCAGCAGTGTCTCAACAACTCATTAACAACCACATATCCAGCATGCACAAATGATGTGAAACCTGCCTAGCAGTCAGGAGAGATCATATCCCCTATTAAAGACCGGATGTTTCTTGCTGGACACCCATCACAGGGATGTTTCGGCCTTCAGTCGCATTGCGCTCCATGCTACTTTTTCAATAAAGCTTCTTTTTATCCCTCTGATTTCTCTTTTAGTAAGTGTTGCTTACATTACTCATGTCCTTACGTATTGGGGATCTTACGGTATTAAATGTGTTGATTTGGAAAGCTTTTGTACAAAGTTATATTGAAAAAACCGTCTCGTCCTTAATTTTTGCACACCAGTGTATAACAGTGAAGAGTTACAACATGTGAGTATTAATTGGAGCCGACTGATTCTGGGATGTAGTACTGACAAGTCAAAAACGCATAAACATCTCCAAGCGTAAATTCCATTTTTGGATGGCTGTTATGAAAAAAACAAACCAAAGGAAGGTAATGATTCAAAACACTTAGCAGTAATGTTAGGGAATGCCTAGGTGTGAGATGATTTTTGGGAGCTCCATTCAATGGGAATAATAAATGAAGGCCAAAATGAACTTAATCAAATTCATACTGACCTAATTAACCGTTTTGAAACAGATATACGGTTTAAAAATGGACGATACGAATGTAAGCTGTTGTGGAAATCTACTACGGAAGAACTAGGAAATAATTTTGATATTTCAAAAAGGCGGTTTGAATTTTTAAACAAAAAATTACAGAAATACTGCAAAAATATAAGGAAATTAATAAAGAGCAGGAGATTTAAGGGGAAAAAATAGTCGAGGAATGCCCTAATGAAATCAAACTTTCGCAGTGTTATATGCCGCACCGTGCTGTAATTCGCGATTCTGAGACTGATAGTGTCTGTGTAGTCTTCGCTGCTTCTTCGAAGATCAGAAAATTCAAATTCTTAAACGAATGTCTAGAACCCGGCCAAAATTTAAATCCGAAAGTTCTTGACGTAATCCTGGGGTTTCGTGAACTTGAAATAGCATTTTGTGGGTACATTGAAAAGCCATTTTTAATGATTGGCATTGCTGAAGAAGATAGGGATTACTTAAGATTTCTTTGTTTTGGGAATGATGACCAATCATATAATACAGTCACTTCCAAAAGTTAAGCACGAAAATGTAAAATGCAAAAAAATCAACAAATACTGCTTTGATTGGCACAAAATTTGGCAAGAAAGTAGCATATATATTTATGCATAAACAAAATCAATAATTATATACAGAAAGGAAAACAATAATAAATTTTCGGAAGTTATCAGATAATGACATACTGGAGACTTAAACATAATTATGTATAAAGTGAAAATAAACAGCATAAAATGAAAAAAAGGACATTAATACGGTATATGATCCCCCCCTCATCTGTATACAAAATTTACACCTTCTGACCATGCTTTCAATTAGGTGGTCAACCACCGCAGAATTAAGCAATCACCATTCTTCTTGGAGAGCAGTTTCCAGCTCAAGAACAGTGGCTGGAGGTGGAAAACGTGAAGATACAGCACGGCCCGAGAGCATCCCAAGGATTATCAATGGGATTAAGGTCGAACGAATATGCTGGCCACGCCATGCGCGCAATCCCTTCACTCTCCAGGTAGTCATCGACGATGTCAGCTCTATGGGGACGTGCGTTATCGTCCATTAAAACAAAAGTAGGGCCAACTGCTGCAGGGTACAATCTCAGAATGGGTTCTAGGACCTCATCTCGATACCGGGCAGCCGTCAAAGAACCCCGTTTAAATATGTGTAGGTCCGTGTTTTACCCTAATGAAATCCCTGCCCACACCATAATGCTTCCGCCTCGGAATGCGTGATTCTCGGTGATGTTTTGGGACTGATTGCGTGTTCGTTGTTCACTCCATATCTTTATACGCTTGTCATCTGGCTCCAGAGCAAATCTTGACTCATCAGTAAACACGACATTGCCCCAGTCAGACACATTCCAATTGACATGTTCCCGGCACCACTGTAATCGTGCCCCTCTTGATTGGACGGATAGAGGAACACAAACTCGAGGTACCCGGGCGTAAAGTCCACTCATATGTAATTTTCGGCGTACAGTAGCTGCAGATATCGCCTTACCAATGGACGCTGTAACCATAGATATCACACGTGTGGAGGTCGCTCTGCGATTCCGCTTGGCTACAATAGCAATATATGGATCTTCCACGAGGGTTGTAACTCTTAGGCGACGGGCTACGGGCATTCGAACAATTGTCTGTGTGGTTTGGAATTGTTTCCATAAACGTGAAATTACAGAGTGATGAACGCCGAAGAAAAGAGCAACATCCGTGATCGAGTATCCTGCTTCAATGAGCCACACAACACGCCAGGGCTCAGAATCTTTTATTCGTCTTCTGGAAGTCATAGAAACACGTATGTCTTGAAAACAAATTGTACGAAAATTTTAAACACCTTCTATCAGCACTTACAGTCAACTTCTGTAACCCTTCATAAAGCTGGCTTCTTATAAAACTGCCTTTTTTGCATATCTCTTGACATGAAAGCGCGATTGGCTGTTACCTAACATATTTGCATACTTCCATCTACTTCTGCAGCGAATTGCATCTTCTTCAATTCTGATTGGCTTCGGGAAATTAGCATTTTCCTTTCCGTGTTTCACTTTTGGAAGTGGGTGTATTATGCGTATGCGTCGGGTACCGTTCGGAACAGCGATTAGTCCTTTTTTTTGGCTCCTACAATAAAATATCACATTAAAGACGATAAAGGGGAACACCCCGAGAGTTTTAAAATGCTTAATTCTTCTATTTACGTTGATAACTTATTTTATGGGGGTAAAACTGTAGAAGATGCATACCGATTGTCTGTGCTGTAAATATTTTTCGGGATGCAGGTATGAATTTAAGAAAACTGAAATCGAATTCAGATGAATCAAATGCATTATGGATGAGGCCAAATGTTAAAGGGGAAGATAATTTCAATAAAGAAACAAAATTTTTGGGCATGATTTGGGATCCTAGTAACGATGTAATAAAGTTAAACATGAAACCAGTTCAGGAGTCAGTTGGAACTGGTGAAGACGACACAAAAAGACTGATGTTGAAAACTATCGCCAAAGTATTTGACCCTATCGGATATTTGCAATCATTTATAGTTCGGGTTAAGGTCATATTACAAGACATTTGTCTTCTTGGTTTAGAGTGGATGCTGCGCTTTCCACGTATATTAAAAAATGGTGGATGAACTGGTATGAAGAAATGAAATGTTTAAAAAACCCCGATTTCTCTAGAAACTTCTTTCACAACATTAATTACACGCAGTTGAGCTTTCAAATTTTTTGTGATGCGACACCCACACCTTTTGGAGCAGTGGCATATTTTAGATACGCTGATGAAAATAAGGAAATTAAAACTATTTTAATAATGGCAAAAAATAGGATAGCTCTCCTCAAGTCTTTAACCCTTCCTAGATGTGAGCTAATGGGAGCTATTGTAGCTGCTCGTTTGGATAAATATTTAAAACACACTGTGTTAAGCAACAATACTATTTTTGGAGTGACTCCCAAGTAGCGCTGCACTGGCTAAGAAAATTACCAAATGTCTGGAAGCCATTTGTTGGCAACCGCTTAGCAGAAATCCAGGCAATTTTCGACGCTAATCAGTGGTACCATTGCAGTGGAAAAGACAACCCGGTAGACCTCCTGCCTCGAGGAGAACGGACTGAGAATATCGTTTCCAATTCGTTATGGCAAAACGGACCGAGTTGTCTTCTCCAACCTGAAAATTTGTGGCATAAGAGACCAAACTTAGTGGAGGAAATGAGGAAGAGATATCCGTAGAAAAGAGAAAGACTCATTATGTCTTACGAGCTGCCATCAACAAAAAGGACACTGAGCAAAGTTCTAATACATTGCTCGATTTAAATCAGTTTAGCAAATTAAACAAGGTGTACCGAATAACAGCATGGATATATAGGTTCATCAACAATTCTAAACCTAAATACGAAAGACTTTGTGGACCATTAACCGCTTCTGAAATAATGAATGCAGAAAAATATTGGATTAAAAACACTCAATTTCAATATTTCGAAAAGCCGATCATCGATTTATCTCAAGGGAAATCAGTTGACAAGGGGTCCAACATTTACTCGCTGAATCCTGAGCTGGATGAATACGGACTTCTGCGGTTAAAAGGCAGAATAAAATTTGCAGACTGTGTGGAATCTGCGGAACATCCATGGATATTGCTGTCAAAGTGTCGATCTGTTAATTTTCAACGTATATGAAAGGGTATTTCATTCCGGAGTGGACTCCATCCTGACGCATCTGCATGAAAAAGTTTGGGTTGTCAAAGGTAGACAGCGAATTAAATCCTCTACGCAGGACCATTTCTCCTCTGAAGAGAGTAGCAATAAACATTACCTTTTAGTATTTACTTATACAGTGACTCGTGCCATCCATTTAGAACTGATACCTTCCATGAACACGGAAGCGTTCTTGTTAGCCTTTAGACGATTTATAGCGCGACGAGGACTGTGTTCAACAATATGCAGTGATAATGCAAAATCATTCAAGCGTGCAGACACTGAACTTAAAAAAACTGTGGAACTGTGTTTCTGATCCTTCCGTAAATAATTTCTTCTCTTCTTCCAATATTCATTGGAAGTATGTAGCTGAAAGGGAAGCATGGTGGAGAGGATTTTGGGAAAGAATGATTAGAACAATCGAAACAAGTCTTAGAAAAATTGTTGGCCGTTTATCGAAAAGCCGAAACTAGAAACACAATGAACTAGAAACAGTATTCGTTGAGACTGAAGCCATGATCAATTCTAGGCCCATTACTTACTTATATAGTGAACCACCCTCTCCACTTACTCTTGCATGTTTTTTGTTAGGTATACGTTTGTTATCTCTTCCTCCAACTAGAATATCTAAAGGTGATTTATAAGGATCAAGAAAATACATCTTGAAACAGTTCAAACATCAACCGAATGTATTAAATAATTTTGGGAAATGCTGGCGGAAACGTTATTTATTAAATTTAAGATCTGCTAATATGTGCGAGCAAAATTCAAAGGCAAGAGAATTCAAATCAAATGACATAGTGTTAATCAATGAAGAACGCTATCCGAGAAATATGTGGTCTCTGGGCAGAATTATAAAGATTTTTCCAGGAAGGTACGCCAAAGTCCGCTAATGTTCAATCAAAACTGGCACTGGACTGATAAGAAAGCGAGTTCAATTAATTTACAATTTAGAACTAAATGACACAGTCACAAAATTTAAAAATTAATTTAATGAGATTGAAACTCTCTTTTTGATTTTTCATTACTGTATTTTTTAATTGTTATGTGATAATAGTATTTTTATTCCTCTATTCTTTGGATTAATAGTTTACTCAAGAAACCTTTGTACTTGTTGAAAATTTATATGTAAAAATATGGTAATCACTCTGTTGCAATGTGATTGATGTAAATCCAAATGATGGAAACTCGTAAGTATTTGTTATAAACTCTATGTTAACAGTTTAGGTGGGAGTGTTGCGAAACGCCTATAGAGGGCGCTCCACCTTCCTCTAGTGTAGGATTAGAATATAAACTGTACTAGGTTCCTCGACACTTCCTCTAACAGAATAAAAGTTAGAAACTCTACAACTTGAATAAAATAAAATTGAGAAAGTGAATTATATCACCTGTAAAATCACTACACATATCTTCAAGAATCATATGCAAATGTCAGGAAGTAACCAGATGACACCGATGGTACGTCACAATGACGAGAGTGTAAGAGAGTGATATATAAGGAGTACAGGTAAAGGGGTAAAATTGTTCGCAGGCGCTTTATAAGCATTTCAGTGCAATAACCGAATAGTCATGACACAAAGGACGCGTTTGGATGATTTTTTACGTGTTAGAATTATCGGCCGTCTGGAAAGTGGGCGTACCCAACTGGAAGTATCAGACGAACTTGGAATTACCCAGAGTGTCATCTCCAGGCTTTGGCAACGATTCCAAGATGATGGTAATGTAAGTAGACGTTACAGCACAGGTCGCCTCAGAGTTACAACGCCGAATGAGGACCGGTATTTGGCAGTTACTGCCAAAAGAAACAGGCGGAGCACAGCCTCAGACCTGTCTCGTCAGCTCCCCTCAGCCACTGATAGACAATTTCAAAGCAGACCGTGTACAGACGCTTAGGGCAGATTGGTCTATATGCGCGTAGACCTGTCAGATGCGTTCCTCTCACTGCAACTCACTGTCGCCTGCGGTTATCCTGGAGTAGAGAGCATGCATTGTGGACACCGCAAAAGTAGGCTTGTGTGATGTTTTCCGACGAGTCCAGGTTTAGCTTGCGGTCTGATTCTCGCCGGACTTTCATATGGAGAGCTCCAGGTACCCGTTACCACCAAGAAAACATCATTGAACGACACCGTTACGGTGGCGCAGGAGTGCTCGTTTGGGTGGAATTATTCTGGGTTCCAGAACTGATCTGAATGTTCAAATTGGAACCATGACAAGTCAAATCTATCGGGACGTCATTCTGGAACAACATGTACGTTTGTTTCGGGGCGCCTTTGGCGCACAATTTGTGTTTATGGATGACAACGCCCGTTCTCACCGTGCAAACATCGTAAGCGAATGTCTTCAATCGGATGATATCACCCGTATGGACTGGCCAGCATTCTCACCGGACTTGAATCCAGCAGAGCACTGCTTGGCCGACGAGTTGCAGCCCGTCAACCTCCTCCTACATGTCTACCGGAACTTCGGAGAGCATTGCTTTTTGAGTGGTGTAATATCCCCCAAGATCAGATCGATAATTTCATACTCAGCATGCCTAGGCGTTGTACGGACTGTATTGCATCGTCTGGGAGACATACAATGTATTAACAATCATACCAACCATGTAATATTGGTTTTTTGTAAATAGGTTTTTTTTTTTTGTAATTTGCTCCAGGGATTAAAAATCGCTAATTTTTTTAATAATATCAAACATATAGCATCTGTTTTTGCTCTTTACCTTTTGTTTAATAAACAAGCTTAACAAATAAGTCAAATTTGCTTTGCTTCTAACTCTTCATTTGCATTATCCTTAATTTATGGACATGAGTGTAAATATTATTTACACAGATCGTTTTTTTTTATTACATTTTTGGAGGAAAAGAAATTTCCGAGCAATTGAGAGAACCTGAGAATTTCAACCAACAGAAAATTTCTACGACAATTTGAGTTGATTGTGAAATATGACGCTCTGTTGAACGAATGTCCAGTGAGCAGCAACACTTGAAAGACTGGTTACGTACCGCATTAGCAAACGGACAATCAAAATTACATCACTAGAGTAATTTCTAATGAAATTAATCCTTTGTTTAGGAAGAAGGTTAGCATAAATTAACCTCATTAAATAGCGTTACTTTGTACACGCTAAGAATAGCTGAACAACATTTTTGAGTATGACTCAAAAATGCTTGATGCGATTTTTAAATCTGTTACCAATGAAGTATTTTTCAAGTTTCGTAAAATTGAAGATATTGCTATAAAAGACCTTTCTGAATTCCTGATTCATAAATTTCTTCTGATAGAGATACTTTTTCAGATTATCAGAGCTAACCATAGGTTAATGGAGGAAATAAGGAAGGGAAAAGCAGGGGCAGACAAAAGAAACAACAACGACAAAAACGATCGTTACGGTATATTGTTCTGTTCGTAGCAGGAGTATGGTTATTAGTGATTACAGTAAAAGCTTCAGCAATTTCATTAAATTTCCTTGGTGTACAACAGCGGTAGTCAACCTTTTTAAACCTACCACTCAGTTTTGTATCGCTGTTACCACCGGTTCCACAGTAATGGGGATTTGTAAAGTAGGAAAGTAACTTTACTCTATAAAATTTATAAAGCAGAGTTACACTTAGCATATAATAATAGATAATTATATACCAAAGTACTTTACATCGGATTTTCGCTAAGTTTGACAGAATTACTCTTTATAAAACAACTTACGATAGTTAAATCTATTTTTTTACATGTACTTTCCCCCCGTACATAAAAATTATGTTAGTGAATTGAATTATTAATGGGGTCCCTGAGACTGATGCTGAGAAATTAATTTTGAATATCCATTTAAATTTTTGTGAGGAACAAAACGAAGGTCTTCCCTTCCGGGAATATTCATGATTTTCGGAAATGATACTTGGCAAATACACTCTATAACAAAAACCTTGACTCACCAAGATGCTTTGAAATTTCGTATGCATAAATGTTTTGACCAAATAAGCAAATGATTAAAATTTGGTGTCCAATGAATGAATAGGGCAATCTCCAGCACATCGGAATTGCACATCCAGCAGATTGAACTGTTGTAAAAAATTTATATTGCATTACGATTTAGAATACCTTTCAAAGACTGTAAAAATGCCTCGCCGCAGGATTCGAGCTCATTACGAGCAACTGTCAGAGTTTGAAAAAGGTCGTATCATTGGATTGAAAGAGGCAGGTTGGGCAAATCGGAGAATCGCTCGTCATATGAGTCGAAGCGATGCGGTAATTAGAATGTGTTGGAAAAAACGGGTGGATAAAGGCAGATTTCAGCATTATGATGGTAGAGATCGACCTAGGGCCACAACAGATTGGGAGGACAGAGTAGTGATTGTCAGATCAGCTGTCACAGCGCCTGATTCATCGCTATCAAACATCAGACGGGTGAATCGCTTAGGAGTGTCCACCATGACCATTCACAGACGGCTGATAGAACGAAATCTATGCCACATGCCACTCACACATGCTTGCACACTTTCCAGTCAGATTACAGTGGTGCTTGGCTCGATCAGGTTGCAATGATGCTGGCGGGTGACGTATAGTCTTTAGAGACGAATCCCGCTTCCACCTGTGTCGTGACGATCATCGAAGACATGTCTGGAGACGCCTAGAGCAGCATGCCCATCCTGCTTTCACTATTGCATGTCACACAGGCCCTCAACCAAGGTTATGGTCTGGGGTGCCTTATCTCTTGATAGCCCTTTGGTCGTCATTAGAGGCACACTTACAGGACAGGGGTACGTCGACGACATTCTGAGGCCTGTTTTGCTACTGTTCCTGTTACAGTAACCTGGCCTTATTTTTTAGCAAGATAATGCCACACCACATACGTCAAGTGTTGCTATGAGCTGTCTTAACAGCCTGTCAAACACTTCCTCTCCCATCGAGCATGTCTGGTATATGATGGGAAGGCGACTGCTTCTACCAGG
>KK120281.1:184342-200117 GCA_000611955.2 Stegodyphus mimosarum | reverse complement strand
GTTCATTTTTAATTCTTTTTCAAAAGAAAGAAAAACGTGTTTTCTTTCCTAATGCAGTATGTAAGGAACATCAAATGCCATTAAAATAACGCATTATCATGCGTTATTTTAGTGGCAGCAGTTTGTAGAAAGACTAAGATATGAATTCTGAAATAATCTAGAAATCTGTTTTGAAATTTTGGAGTGAAAAACGCGTCTGCATTAGCTAATTAGAGCAATATGAAAGCGAAATGCCCAAGAATTCCCTTGATCTAAATACAGGTTGCAAAAATCCAAATGACAACTTCTTTTCGCCTTAAAAAATTATTTCGCAATGGCTTCACGTAAATAAGATGCTAAACGAAACTATTAAATGACGCCAATATTTACATATGTGCATTAAGTTAAACAGAAGTCTACACCAATAATACAGCTATGATTCGTTTTTATTATTATTATTATTATGTTGTTGTTTTCTGCGGGCTGAATATTAAGGAGTGTCGTTAGAAGCATAAATTCTTATTAGCATCTTTCCAAGTAAAATGCTTTACATTTAATTTCTGGCCTTTGAAAGTTACATTTAAAAAAAACCTCTACTTGAAGAACTGATTTATTCATATTTTTGATTGTAAGTGTGTTTGTCTCTTGTTTCTAAACCTGTTTATTGCAAAAACAAATATGTTCCAAACGTTTCCTAAAATAAGATGATTTATTCAGAAAATGTTAAAAATGAACTCATGTAAGCAGTCAATCACTTAGAAGACATAAGTAATACTGGAAAAACTCTAAATCGAATTTTGAAAAAACTCGCTTCACCACTCTGCATCAACAAAAAGTATATGTAAAAATTTCGAACTCGGTGAAGTGCTTTAAAAACAGATGACAAAATTCCACACACAATGAAACACCATGAATGAACTAATACATACATGCAAATAATATAGAAACAGTAGAATATTGTCAACTTATCTAGTTGTCTCCAGTTAAAATTATATTTTTCATAGAGTTTGAAGTGAAATTAACTCATGTTTTAGGATGCGAATGTTGGATTTCATTTCAACTGGTTACCGTTGTTCTCTTCTACAATTCATTTTTGGCTTTCGCCAGTGACCGTTGACTTGTGACCACTAGTGGCTACTCATCAGTGGAAGGTTAAGACCGCTGAATATAGTAATTTGCTCCGAGTTTAAACCAGGCAAATGATTGGCTGTATGTATGTATCCTGTACTTCGTACATGGAAGTAAAATGTGTTAAAAATTGATTTTCATAAATTATCTTTCACGCTCCCTCTTTCTAGATAAATTTTTGTTTCGGGCATTTTTTTATGCTTTATTAAAATTTTGTTTTAGTTGTTAATACCCGAATAAATGTTATCGTTTCCCAAAATGCGAAACAAATTTTATGCCAGGAAGTTTTGATTGAGGAAAGTACTGTTTTTTGTGTTGTTTGAAGAACTTTCTTTTCAGACTTTTCAGATCATTTTTAGAAATCGAAATATATCAATTTAACAGGCCAAATTACTCTTAAACAGTTTAAACGACGATTCGTATACAATTTTTTTTATCATGCTAGCTAATTAGAGTTACTGTTGTTATGATAGAGGCTGAATCAAAAGCCCATAAAAGCATTAAAACTGTTGTGAATATTCATCTCAGCATAGTGTAGTTTGAATGAAGATTTATTGAAAACGTTCTTCTTTTCTGGTTGTCGTTAACGAAGGAAAACTGCATTTTGAAAACTCATCTAAAGATGGCGCTCAAGTTATTCGAAGAACAATGAAAACGACTGTCGTGAGTTCAATTTATTGCAGAAGCAAATGTTCAACTTGACTACCATAGGATACTGGAGAAGTTAAACTACAAGAATTAGCATAAAGAAGAAAAGCGATTATTGAAGTAGTTAAACAAGAAGAATCATCTGATTTTTATTGTTAACTTACCCAATAATCGTTTTTCGGCGTGTTATTTTAAACTAAATTACCTGAGGATATGGCAGAATTCTGAGGGGGGAGGGGGGTTCACACGACTTGTGATTGTACACTGCCAGCAGATCTGCTTGATTACCACTAGATTTCAAATGTTCTCGTTATTAGAAATCAGCTGGTGTCATATTTGGAAAATATGAGATCCTTCACTGTTTATTGATGACGTTTCCTTTATTTACTGGAGATGTGACTCTAATTACTACCCCACTCTGTATTAATTTGAGTTTTGGTGTAGTATTCTAAAAAAGACAGCGCTGCTTGTTTACACAGAAGATCAAATAACGTTGAGACTCTAGGCACTGCAATAAATATTCTATACATTTCTTGGGCGTACCGCCTCAAACAAGAACCTAGACTGCAGATGTTGGGGAACCACGTCAAAGAGACATTCACGATGAATGAATTAGCTGTAGTAAACAATTCCCCATGTGTAACAGTTGTCTGTGTTGACATTTGTCTGTAGTTATTAGTGTACTTCATCTGTACACAATATATTAAACAATCACTGTCGTTCTTGAAAAAAGCTGTTGAAGGAAATGTTTGTTTCATGTGGTACATGCCACTAAAATGGGTGGAATGGTTACATTTGTGAGGATAAAGATTCACAATCCCATAAGGGGTACTCTGTATGGAAAATGTAAATTCATCAAATCTGTTTGCTAATTCTGAAGCGCTTGCTAGTCTCAGTATTTGTTTTAAATGTTTGTTCTTCCGTTTCAGACGCCACTGCAACAGCATCAGATTCCTCTAAGGTCGATCATCTTTTCACGGACGATCCTCTAAATGATAAGTTTTTCAAGTCAGTTCGCAAACTTAACTTCAGAGTAGTTTAACAGAATAGTTCAGCATATATGAAAAGACTCTCGCCCAAATAAAACCCCGGGGAATGGAATTTTCGCATTTATAAAGCATAAAGAGCTTCCTTCAAATAAGACTATCTATGATAACTTTAATATTCCTGAAAACATTTGATACTATTGTACTAAGGAATGGAATGTAAAAATTCCTTTGTTATAAAGAGAAATTTCCTAAACAATACATGCAATTCAAACTCTTCAAAGCAATGATTTAGCTTCCTTTTATATATTTTTAACATATTTATGTTATTTTGATTTAACCTATAATTATGAATATTTTAATGTCTTCAGCAGTATTCACAGGTCCTTTAAGTATCACTCACGTGAATACCCGCATTGCTTTTCTCTCCTATTCTTGGTTAGCTTGATATCAAAGGATTAATGCCGCCCAACGGGGATAATGGTTAGTGACTCCGACTGCTGTACCGAAAGAGCCCGGGTTATAATCCCGGAGAATACATTTAAATGTATGGTGTATTTGTAAACGTGTGGTGTCTAGGCATCATGGAGACCATCTAAATATGCGACTAGCCTACAGTCCTCTCGAGAAGTAGGGTAGAGGGATAGGAGACACTCGGATCCATCTTCCGTGGTGCTCTTTCTCTCTCAAAATTCGGGGCAAAACTGAGCTAAAGTCGAGCTGTCACCAATATGGTGCTCAAGGCTCTTGCCAACGACAGGCGCATTTGACTCGTGGGCTTGTGATGACCGTTGTCAGACAATTGAGACTAGTAACAACAACAAAGTGTTAATGCTTACATAAGCTTCTATCCTCAACGGCGGTTGTTACCTAATACGAAGAGAAATTTAATACTTAACTTTTAATGACCAATTTCTAAGGATTCAGCGAGGATAAACTTCCTACGTTTGTTCTCGTAGTACGCTTTTACGAATAAGGGTGACATAATACCGTAGAGGTGAACGCATTAATCTGCTGGGAATCGTTTCATAACGCTGCCTTACCATAAAAAGTGAAAGCACTGATATGAATGTTATTTTTAAAACTTGTAAAGACATTAGGTTATTTCGAAGCATGAGGTGGGAAGTGAGCAATGCCCTTGCCAGGACTCGAACCACGGACCTCTCGAGCAGGCGCCGAGCTTGCTGACCGCTACACCACGAAGGCATGCTAAGAAGGCGGAAGAAATACCTTATATACTCCTCCTTTTAAAGTACGACTGGGGATAAGGGGACCCAATCGCCTAATCCCAAGTCGTACTTTAAAAGTGAGAGTGGTGGCGGTGGAGAATCACCATCCACCACCTTTTTTAGTTCGGGCGCCACTGTAGAAACATTAGGTTATTTCGAAGCAGGGCGTGGGAAATGAGCAATGCCGTTGTCGAGACTCGAACCACGGACCTCTCGAGTACTTGCCCAGCGTGCTGACCACTACACCACCAAGGCATGCTAAGAAGGCGGGAGAAATACCTTATAAACTTAAAATTAATAATCTGCTTAAGGCTGTTGGCATTATTATTTCGAAAAACAACTGAGAAGAAAGGATTTTTCATTTGCCTTATTAATCAGATTAATCAGAATAATAAAATAAAATCCTACTCTAGCGTGCTTGTTATCTCAACCTAAAGCTTTCCGCATCTTTCTGAAGTCTGTTATTTTCCTCTAAAAAAATCGACCTGTTCACCTTACTTATGATGACAATAACTTACGTTGATCAACCTACATAAAGCTGCTGGTTATTTAACACCTGGCGAATCGTTATAAAGGCGTCCTTCCTGTCACAGATATTATCAAATAATTTTGCAAATCAAATGGTATCCCACTTCTTTCGGAAGCTAAATAATTAAAGTTCAAAACAAGAAAATTATCTTAATATGTGTTTAAGAACAGAAGCTCACATGTGACCTTGATACGACTTCCTAGGTGAGCTGCGAATGGGTAAGACAGCCCAGACATTTCAATGACGCACATGTATTCGCCGGCATCACTCTCGTTCGATTTCGATATCCTCAGTATTCTGCTTTCCATGCTGATACGTGGATCTTCCTCTCTTTCCAGAACCCTCTTACCATCCTTATACCTATATGGATGGCAATAAAAAAGTTCTATTAGAAATTGAGAAATATAAATTTGCCAGTTACGGAAATATGATTTTTAATTCTGAAGAAATATGCATGAAGGAAAAAAAAACATATGTAAAAATGTTCAAGATTTTTCCTAGACAGTTGTAATTAAACCTTATTAGGTTTCTATAAGTATGCGTACTAAATGCTATGTAATTTTAATGAGATTTGTTTTACTCTATGAGGAAATGAAATATTACATAGTTTTGAAAATTCCTGCTTAGAAATATTTAATAATTATAATTGATTTATAAGTTACATGATATAAAATTGTCAGTATCCCAGGGTTTAAAATGTAGTATCAATATATATAAATACAGCCGCCGAACCGGGATAGTGGTTAGGGACTCTGACTGCCATACCGAAGAAGGCATGGATATTTGATAATGTATCGTGTCAAGGCGGCATGGGAGCATCCTAAATATCCGGCGAACCAAAAGTCCTATCGAATGGTTGGTGGTAGGGAAGAGGGATGGAAGACCTTCGAAACCGTCCCCCCGACATGCTCTCCTTCAAAATTGTAGACGGAAATGAGCAAAGTCGTTCTGTCACCACTATGGTGCCCAAGGCTCTTGCCATGGACGGGCGCAATTTTGCCTCTTTGCCTCTCGCGTGCTGGAGATAGAAACGTTTTTGTTTCGTACAGTGTTGCCATTGCTCGCTTTGAAATCATTGAGTTTTTTAATCAAAAACTCATAAATGCTTTACAAAATAGGAAAAGGAAAACTTTAATAAAACAAATTCCAAATTTGGCTTTCGTGGTGCTCATATTCGGGTGGAGACGTACGCTTTCAAAATTCAATGGGTCTAGGTACCGTTGTTTTATCACAATGCGAGAAACATACATATATTTATGCAGATTCTTCATTATTTAATTTCTTTAAATATAATGCAGGGTTCTAATATTTAGTGGCAACAATTTCAAAAGTGATTCGCCATTTATAGTTAATCAACGCAAAATGCCAAAACGAAATTCCTTCCCAAAGTTGCAATATACTCATTTTTTACTGCACTTCATTTAAACCTATTTCCCGGAATTTCATTAGAAATATATTTCTCATTCAATCACTATAGTTCTGACTTCGCGGAAAGGTAAGACTACATAAAACTCAATCTTCATTTAAGACTATAAAATGCAGAAAAACCTAAAACACCAAATACGGTTAGAAAGAGTTAAAAAATGACTTTTACGATTAAAGTTAGAGTTTGTACCCAAAAGTAGACAATTCGGCCATCGGGCAGGAAAACAAAATTTTTGATGCACAAAATTGAAGGTTAATTATGGTCAGATTGGATTTAAAAAAAAAAAAAAACGCAGAAGTACGTGCACCTACTGACTTAATTCACTTTTCTACTAAGACTTTCAAATGTAAACAAATGGTGGTCTCGTTAGGCTTAGCGTGACTTAAACTATTAAATTTTTGATAATTCTACAACTGTTGTATGCAGATTGATTAAAGGCACAGAAACCTTATTCGGAACATAGCAACAGCATAATTAAACCACTTTCAAAGCCAAAGATGCACAATTAACCAACATATAAGAATAATTACCCAACTAGGTAACAGAGTGGCAATATGTATATAAACCAATAATTCAAAATAATTTACAATAAGAAAACTTTCCATATATCATCTCCAAGGAACAGAAATTCAATTTAAAATGAATGAACAAAATTTTTAGTCAGTATTTTAATAAGTAATTTGAATTAGTATTTTATAAATCTCCTTTGCTTTAACAATATAAAAATCTGCAAATAAAAATCTTTGATCACAAAAATAACATTTCAAGTGTTGAAAAAGAAGCTATTGTCCTGTACACAGGAGATTTTGGATTCAGAAGAGATTTTTTTTTCCGTCAAGTTCTGTACGTACAGACATATGTATGTATCTCACATAATTCAACAGAGAACACTCAAATTTTATATGGAACTGTTGCAACGTATAGTTTTGCACTTCCCTTTTTCGTTGCAATTGGCCCCACCAAATGTATATATACCGGGTGGCCATAATTAAACTGACAGTGCTCATAGTGTTCTGTAGCGCGATCTATTTGCGAGAATGCCGCCACATTTTGTAGGAAGATTAAACAAGACGGGGGACGAAGGATTCCTCGAAAAAACAAATTAGTGCCAAAAGTCACCGCTAGGGGAATATTTGGCGCTGTTTAATAGAAAATAGAGTGTTAACAAATGCAAATCAATACGGAAATTACCTTTTATTTTGCATTCAAATGAGGTTCAATGTGGCTGCCGTTGTTGTGGACCACATATTGCATTCTGTGCACAGTATGCACAACAGCAGAAAGTAACATATCTGCAGGAATCTCCCGTACAGTCCGTGATACGTTATCGTTCAACGTAGCCAGGTCCTGGACCACTCCTTGATAGACCTTGGACTTAACCCCATAGCCAGAAGTCGCATGGGGTAAGATCAGGCGACCGAGGTGGCCATGCAGTTGGAAAGTAGCGGCTAATGACTCTTTCTGTTATGTTCTATCATAGCATCTGTTGCACCCGTACAGCAACGTGTGGGGGGGGCTCCATCTTGCATGAAAATGATTTCTCCCAGGCTGTCTTTGCTGAAGCGCCGGAATGACAAAGCTCTTCAACATGTGGCGATATTTCTCTCTAACAGAACAGATTTCCGGTCCTGTCAGGGTAATGTTCTCATAGAAGAATGGACCTACGATAAATTCCGCTGTGAACCCACACCAAACAGTTACCTTTGGTGAATGTAAGGGAATTGCTGTGACTGCATGTGGTGATTTGTCATCTCAAATTCGGCAGTTCTGGGTATTCACAGTTCCATTCAGGTAAAAAGGGCCTTGTCTCCCCATAAGATTTTCCACGGCCAAGCAGCATCCAACTCCATTCTGGCAAGAAAGGTGAGAGCAAAAGTCAATCGCTTATCATGGTCGGGGTACAGTAACTCCTGTCACGGCTGATCTTGTACGGATAGAAGTTGATAATCTTTTGTAAGATTTTCCATACTGTACTGTAAGGCATATCCATATTCCGAGCTACTCCATGAGCGCTAGAGGTGGCAGCAATATTTTCTGGTCCTCTGTCGATAATTGCCGTGGCAACTGCTTCGATTGTATCCTGTGGTACAGGTTTTTGTCCTCTGCCTGACTGAACCTTCAGAGAACCTGTTTTCTCAAACGTCGCAACCATTGCTTTTAGCCCATTAACTGACACAGGACCGTTTGTGGTACAGGTTTTTGTCCTCTGCCTGACTGAACCTTCAGAGAACCTGTTTTCTCAAACGTCGCAACCATTGCTTTTAGCCCATTAACTGACACAGGACCGTTTCCTTTACACATTTTTTTGTGCGTTCTAAAAGCACGAAGAGCGGCTGACGCGTTGCACTGGTTAAGGTAAAAGAATCTGACTAGTAACGCAAGCTCGACTACAGAAGGAGACGTTGCACATAAACTTTCAATCCGATTGAATCGAAACGTAACACATTGCCTTTTAAAACCCAAGCAGCTGGCACTGGTAATAGATAATCACTTGGCATTGATAATCCATTGGCCCATTGGACAATCCATTGGCACGATGCGCCAATGATGTAACGTGAAATTTGAATAAAGAACTTCTTCTGCTCAGCGTACGTGATACTGCAGATCACGAGACTTTATCGGTGTTTATGTAGATTTTACGCTTTTTTAAAAGTGTTGCCATATTGCGCTTGAACTAAATCAGAAAATGTGCATAATAAAAGGTAATTTTATTCCGTATTAATTTGCATTTGTTAACACTTTATTTTCTATTACACAGCGATAAAAATTCCCCTAGCGGTGACTTTTAGAAATAATTTGTTTTTTCGCGGAATCCTTCGTGCCCCGTCTTGTTTAATCTTCCTACAAAATGTGAGGTCATTCTCGCAAATAGATCGCGCTACAGAACACTGTGAGCACTGTCAGTTTAATTATGGCCACCCGGTATATATATATATATATATTCGTTTTTGAGTAGTGTGAGATGCATACATACGTCTGTACGTACAGACTTCACGAAAAATATCTGTTGTGAATCCATTTTAAATCTATGTTTTAAAGTCCTACAATCTGTCCGTACGTACAGCTGTCATGCAAAAACCTATTTCAAATTGATTCGAGAGCGGTCAAAATGGATATTTTCATTGAAATATGATATCCGAAATTTTTCGCAGTTACAATGCTTCGTACAAGGAAGTAAAAGGATTCAGTATCAGTTACGTACCATGCGGCGTTAGAAAAATCTTTAATCAATTGCCACACCAAAACGAAGAAAAAGAATAAAATAATAACAATAATAATTAGAAGAAATGCGCAAGAGAAAGGGAAAAGCAAAATAAATGCATTTTTATTTAAATCAATCAGATTAAGAAGTAAGAAAATTATGTTATTAAGAACTGCTTCCGTTTATTGCTCTTATATTACGATTAATTTCTTAATCAGTAACAGATAGATTAAATTCTAAAGTTAAATATCTTATGCTTTGCCGAAAGCTAACTTGCTGCCTCGCGGAAGATAAAATGTCTTATTTTGAGCAGTGTTAACATACTGTTTTTAAATCCATGAATTTTTTTAATAAAAATGTCATTTAACTCAAAAACTACGAACTAAATAAAAAAAATTCAGAAGAGTATATATACATATAGAAGTTTAAAATTCCGGTTTCGAGAAGCGCGTGTTCGGGTGGTGGGCAATAAATGTTCAAATACTGGCGATTTCAGGTGCCGCTGCTTTCACAATGCGAGGAACTAACATACATGCATACATATAGATTCTTTTTTCATATATGTGATATTCATCATCATCTATTTTTTGTATTTCTTCTTTCATCTATGTGATCGAATTATTTATAATTCATTTTGAACTCATATATCAAAGAACCCCTGATTTGATTAGTAAACTATCTTATGGCTGGTACTTGAAAATATGCGGTTTTCTATGCACTTAACGCGCATATATGTACTTACTTTCGCATCCTTATTTGAATGTTAGCACAATCTTCATTCATCTCGTGACGTATGCATTAAATTAGTTTCTTACGCTTGTTGAATTTATTATAACCATTGAAACTGTTTACTAACCAGTTGATAGGGAAGACTGCGTTTTCATCTTGGTCACAAACTAGTTTCAGCGTCCCGTTTGGCCTCAATAACACCCTTGATTCAGACCTCATTGCTTCATCTGATTCTGAAAGTAAAAAGATAAAGTCTGGTTAAGAACCATTTCTATGCATACGAAATTGTTTTTCATCGACTTCTTTATCACGGAGCGATTATCAAGCGAGAAAGAATTCATTCAGGATGGGAATTTTTTTTTTAATATTTGTTTTTGAGTCTAATTCGAAAATTCATTCAAAACAGAATTTTTGTTTTTAATATTAAATTTACAAATTTATTTTATTATTACCAACTTATTTTTATTTTTGCGAGTTATATTTTTTAATTTTTGTTGTATGGTGAAATATGACCTGAATAAAAGGCGGGTGATAAAAATTATTCAGAAAAAACTAATTCTATGGGAGAGATAGAGAATTGGAAATCTTACCACCGTTTCTTGTAATGTTCTTGTTTACTACTTAATCGTTTAAGTAAAGGCAGAAAAAGGAGGCTTCACAGGGTAAAGTTATAGAGGGAAAAGGTATTAAATTACAAATAAAGGTATTAAAAAGAAAAAGGAAAGTATTCTGTAGAAGATAGGAAGACTTATAAGGTATATCTCCTACATTCTTAGCGTGCCTTCGTGGTGTAATGGTCAGCATACTGAACCGGTATTTCAGAGGTCCGCGGTTCGATTCCCGGCGAAGGCGTTGCACATTTTTCATCTCTCCTGCTTCGTAATAACCTAATGTCTCTACAGTGGCGCCCGAACTAAAAGGGTTGTGGATGATGACTCTCCACACCCAGGATTTGGCGACTAGGTTCCCTAAAACCCTAGTCGCCCTTTAAAAGGGGGAGTATATAGGGTATATCTCCCACATTCTTAGCGTGCCTTCGTGGTGTAGTGGTCAGCACACTGAGCCGGTATTTCAGAGGTCCCCCAAAAAAAAACCTAATGTCTCTACAGTGGCGCTCGAACTAAAAGGGTTGTGGAGGATGACTCTCCACACCCAGGATTTGGCGACTAGGTTCCCTAAAACCCTAGTCGCCCTTTAAAAGGGGGAGTATATAAGGTATATCTCCCACATTCTTAGCGTGCCTTCGTGGTGTAATGGTCAGCACACTGAGCCGGTATTTCAGAGGTCCCCCAAAAAAAAACCTAATGTCTCTACAGTGGCGCTCGAACTAAAAGGGTTGTGGAGGATGACTCTCCACACCCAGGATTTGGCGACTAGGTTCCCTAAAACCCTAGTCGCCCTTTAAAAAGGGGAGTATATAAGGTATATCTCCTACATTCTTAGCGTGCCTTCGCGGTGTAATGGTCAGCACACTGAGCCGGCATTTCAGAGGTCCGCGGTTCGATTCCCGGCGAAGGCGTTGCACATTTTTCATCTCTCCTGCTTCGTAATAACCTAATGTCTCTACAGTGGCGCCCGAACTAAAAGGGTTGTGGATGAGGACTCTCCACACCCAGGATTTGGCGACTAAGTTCCCTAAAACCCTAGTCGCCCTTTAAAAGGGGGAGTATATAGGGTATATCTCCCACATTCTTAGCGTGCCTTCGTGGTGTAGTGGTCAGCACACTGAGCCGGTATTTCAGAGGTCCGCGGTTCGATCCCCGGCGAAGGCAGTGCATATTTTTCATCGTTCCTGCTTCCAAAAAAAAAACCTAATGTCTCTACAGACTATGTTAACAAATAATTCATAAAGATGGATTCCGTATTCGCCACATTAAGTGAAAAATGGTAGAAGATATATAAAGAGAAAATACAGGAAAAATGGAGGACAGAAATTAAGGTAAAAGAAAGGAAGATTTAATGAATGAGACATCAGAAAGGAAGATGAAGGGGAAAAGGATTTCTTAAAGAAGAAGAACGAAGGAATAACTTTCAAACGTATTTTACTAAGGACAAATTATGACACGTTCTAAGGAATTATATACAAAGATACACTACAGGAAGGACTGTAAAGAACTACTATAAGATAAATTTTTCATATAGTTTTCTAAATTTTATAAGAAAGACATTAACAACAATTACATACCTAGTATAATACCTAACTCCTAATTACATACCTAATATAAAAGCATACCTAATATAATAGCTAAATAGTAAAAAATACTATATGTTAAAAACAAAATCCTAGTGGCCATTCAGATACAGCTGGTCATAAGGGCCATACACCAGGCGCTGGGCCTCGGGGCCAGGTATGAGATGTCTGTCTCCCAATTAGCAACTCGGGGGTTTTGTTCTAGACCAGGGATGGCCAAACTTCAAGACGATGGGAACCGCATGCTAGATTTTATGAACATTCGAGAGCCGCAAGTCTAAATTTATATCATTTCAAAAATAATGAGATAGGTTTTCAATATAAAGAAACTTTTGAAGCAAATTAATGAACATGTGATTAGGTATAACTATGATAACCATCATGATTAGGTATAACTATAAATAAATGCATCTTATATCTACTGTTCTGTGTTCAGAAAATTTAAGTCCCAAGAAAATAAAAAATTTGTAACTCTCGTACTGGGCAACTGAGGGTTTTTTCTTCAGGTAAAGGAACTCAATATTTTCTTCTGATTTCCTTTATACCTCTCCGTTCAAAATTATTGTTATTTTATTTTAGTAGAAGTAAAAGGAATCGAAAGCATATTTATTGGTCTACGGTTACACAAAAAAGTGTTATTGAAGTAAATTACAAATCCTTATTGAAAAGAAAATTGAGTGCTTTTTTTTTAACTCACGAGCATTCTTTTAGAAAGAATAAATTTAATCATACACAGCAACGCGCGCTGCAGAGAAACCGTTATTCGAGAAAGAATATCTATTTTAAAATATATCATTAATATTTTTAGGCTTTTGCTTAAAAATTAATTTTATTTCTCCACACAATTAACGTAAGGACCAAAATACTGAGATCTTTCGAATCTTTGGATTCTAACCTAAGAAATTCTTAAAACGTTTTTTCCAGAACTTTGGAATAAATATTTTTACTGATGCCCAGTGTAGAAGAATTCACCAAAAAATAATATGATTGCAGTTTCAGTGGTATTTGAATAATCAGTATCTCTCATGACGGCGCTGACTGATACAGCGTTTCATCGTGGTATCAACACGAACGCATAACTCTTCATATTTATGTGAACATGCACAGGTGTTCGATATGGAGGCATTTTGTAACACCGCAGACGTCTGCACAATAACTTAGTTTTTAAGGTCTTGCCAAATAGGTGAACGGATCCACCATACTGTAACTGCTGGACCCATAAAGGCGGTCAAGTGACTTACCGTCTCATCTTGAATTTCTAAGTAAGATAACTCAGAAGAAAGTTTAAAATAAAATATTATCATCCTAACGGTTACATAGTACAACTTTCCATTGGTTTACCTAATCTGTGTACAGAAAATAAATCTCAAATGGAGTCTGAATCTGAAATGGAGTCTATAGGCAGAGGATACTTTAGCAAATAGTAAAACAATATTGTGGTAGCAAAATTTAACATTATTGCCTGAAATTTGTAGTGATCAAGCAGTGGAGCATTGTACAACTTTTCACCTGGCGACTAAGCTTTCATGAAGGACTTCCTAGACGTGCATGATGATATGATGATGCACAATTAGGAAGACAAAAAATATCAACAGATTAAAAGAAGAGTTGTGGTAACTGGTGCAGCTGCAGAGCGGCAGTACTAAGGAGGAAAGAATTTTAGATAAGCCGGGTAGTAAAATGCCTCTAACCTAGTGCGATATTTACCGAAGACTCTAGCCAAATGCCTAATGCCTCTAGTCTAACTTAGTGCAGCAAAAGGCCTCTAAGGTAGAAAGAAAGAACGTCATCAAACAAGAAATCGAAAAATAGGAGAAAATATTACAGGCTAAAGAGATTTCACTAATATCAATATGCCGATTTTGACAGAAACTTTGGATAAGTGAGAGGTTTTTGTGCTGTTGATCCCTCATTGCTTGTGCGACGTTACTGATATGAAGATTTGATAATTAAGGTGAAAGATCTCTATCTCGAATAGCAATATTTTATAAAACGGGAATTAAACATTTTGAGTAAAATTTAAGTCGTTGTCAAACCAGTGACTCTTACCATGACTCCAAATATTTCAGCACAACCACTGGTGAAATTATGATCTCTTCCTAGGATTACCAAGGAATTATTACGAAAGATAAAGTTTCGTGTGGGAAAAGTAGTCATTAAGAATATTATCGTGAATAGTTTCGAAATATATGAAGCAATTGTATAAAAATGCCTGACTCGCTTAGGGATAGGATATTAATTTTGAAAGAATTTCGCAGAAATTTGTAATAAGTTTCCTAACCAAGTAAGAGGTTGAAGATTCACTTCATCAAAAATAAAATCCTCGTAAAATTCTTCCACGGATTAAATGAGCTCTATATGGATTACAAGGAGAAACAGATTTCTTCAGCAGTTACTCACGCCATTCAAAGACTGAATAAAAGTCGTACCCTAAAACGAATAGCAAATCTTAATGGTGAATCAGAACTGTTGTGAACGATGGGATCACACGGGAATGTAAGCAGATACCGCCTGAAGTAAAATTAACTTGAGAGAAAAAATATTGGGGAGAATAATTAAACAAAAATATTAGCACTGAGTTTTAGATTAACTTCGTATTAGTGTATTCCAATGGCCATTATCTGTTCAAAAAGTAACATAAGCGGGATAGTGATTACCAAAAAGGAATCATTTGTAATTTTTACATAGGTATTTGTTGATCTGACGGTAAGCCAGCAGTAGAGAGCTTGAAATCTATCAAACTTTTACGTACATAATATCAGAAATTAAATCAGCGATTAATAAAAAAGCGGCAATGCAGGATTTCTATTTCAAATTCCATTTGTATTAAGAAATTAAACTATATTTACTCCAAACAAGTCACACATCAGATGCCATAGAATCGCGAGCCGCAGTTAAAGTGTCGGAGAGCCGCAGTTTGGCCATGTCTGTTCTAGACAGAGGCATACGTGGTTCTAAACCAATTAACCGTTACGGTAGGGGAATACGTCCTCCGTTACCTGTTACCTGTTACTAACCCACATCCTCCGTTACCTGTTACCTGTTACTAAGACATATTCCAAGTTTTTAGCAGTGTTCATAAATATGATCTTTTCGGCAAATTCTTTTGCAGCTGTTTCACCCCAGCTGCAGTAAATAAATTTTACGTAAAAAAATCTGATGCGGATACCACATGACTTCCTTCTATGGCCTATTAAATTATGCACACTTTTTGCTATACTTCATTTAAACTAATTTCTTCGAATCATTCTAACTTAATTAACCGATCCTGCAACGCAAGTTGAAAATGACATCAGAAAGGCCAATTTTTGTCGTACGGGATTCAACCTTCTTACAATTTTATTTTTTCATTAACGAATATATGCCATATGTAAGAATAGGAACAGGGAGACCGCATTAAAAGTTAGATTTCGGTATTTGTCCAAAATAATTTTTTTGTTTTAAATTTTACATTGCAAAAACATGAAAAATTTCGTCATTAAAACACTTCTGCAATTGGAAGCATTCGACCACGACCAATGATTGAAAAAATCTGATGTAGACGCCACAGGGCTTCCTGGTATAGAATATTAAATTAAACGCAGTTTTTGCTGCATTTCATTTAAACTTATTTCCTCGAATTTTATTAGATAAACTAGCCGCTGCGCGGCCAGCCTTCGTCTGGCTTTTAAGTGTACCGGGAAAATGCCTAAAGAGAACACCAAACATTAAATTTGAAAGCTGCGCAT
>KK120281.1:156852-181511 GCA_000611955.2 Stegodyphus mimosarum | reverse complement strand
GAAAATTGTTGCCAAAACTACATTTTAAAATATCTGAGATGTGAGAAGTGTATTCGGAAGCTTCATTTAAAAAATTTAAAAAAAATACAAAATATTATTATTTTTCCAAAATTCTTTTTTTAAAAGGAGTCGAAAGGATTAAAGTTCAACGTGTCCAAAAATCAAAGGAAAATAAACAGCCCATTTTTTAAAATAAGTTTTTTTTAAAAAAATTGCGCTGAAAAGGTGTTAAGCTCACCTTCCTAAATAAATTCGTATTTAATCGATTTATTGAAATACGAAATTTATTTTAAGTTCGTAAAATAGCTAAGTGTCTACGCTTCACGACGATGTAAAAATGAAATGTATAGAGTGAAATCTCGCTTTTCTGTAGCCCATTATGTCTCAAAATGACGCGATTTTGTCACAAAACATAAAATAAAAAATATTCGAATTCGAATTTCGAAAAAATCGCTTCGAGGTGCACTGGCTCTTGTGTAGATACACCTATGTACCAAATTTCGTGGCCCTGGGTCTATTAGCTTACTCGCAACACGAACGAAAGACACACCCACCCACCCACACACACACACACCAACACACCCACCCACCCACACACACACACACCAACACACCCACCCACACACACACACACACACAGACTCTTTGTTTTATTATATGTAGAGATTTCCCAATCAATTAATTCAGTTCTCACTTCGCAGCAAAGCAAAAATGCATAAAACCTCAAAATTTCTTTATAAAAATTGAAAAAAAATAGAAAAATATAAAACACCAAATTCAACTAAAACACTTTAAAAAATATTTACACAAATTAAAATTAGAGTTTCTACGCAAAAACAAGCAATTCCGCCAGCGGGCAAGAAGGCAGATTTTTCGGTGCATAAAACTGAAAGTTTACATTTGGTCCCACTGAGCAAAAAGAGACTGAAGGTGCAGAACTGACTTAATTCCCTATTGTGTTAAGTTTCAAATGTAAAAAAACATGGCTGCTATGGTAAAAGAATTAGGCTATCCGCATTTAAGCAACTTTTTAATTGTTGATAATTCTCCAAATATTGCATGCAGATTAACTAAAAGCATAAAAACCTTAACGGAAGATAAAGAACAACATAATTCAATCATTTTTAAAGGAAAAAATGCATAATTTACGAACATATAAGAATAATAAAACTGAGCTCACGAAGCCAAGTAACACAGTGGGTATATATGTATATATATATATACTTTTGTGCGTCCGACTGCAACCAAAAAGAGAGGGGCACAACTACATGTTATAGTAGTCCTATATACAAAATTTCAGCAATCTAAGGATACTCTTTTTTAAGTTATGCGAGATAGGTACGTACTTACGTACAGACGTCACAAAAAAATCTGTTATGAATCCATTTTAAATCCTTTTTGCAACCCGTTTTGGGAAAAAGAATCCTTTATTCTGTTCTTACCTGCGAATGTCACTCAAAAACATCGTTGAATTGCATTCGATAGCTGGTAAAAATGGATATTTTCTTTGAGATATGATACCTGAAAATTTTCGCAATTACAGTTCTTGCTTTACTTCGTACAAGTAAAAAAAGGCCGCGTAAGGACTTTTTACCCCGTAAGGAGGAGGATGGGAACATATATACACTGCTGGCCACCCAAACTGCAACACCAAAAAAGACGAGATATCACAACAAAATTTATTTAGTAGATAACATGTTGACCAAGTATCAAATGACTAAATTTATAGACTTCTGTGATGTGTGGTTCCTTCCAGAATCAGTAGCCAGAGTAGCCGCCATTGTTGGAGATCACCGCTGCCACACGCCTCGGCATTGATTCAAAGAGACTTTGGATGTGTTCTTGGGGTACAGCAGACCAAGCAGATTCCACGCGCTGCCAAAGTTGATCTGGTGTGGCAGATTGGGATGTAATCTAGGTCAATCGTTCAGCAACCATGGACCACATGTTTTCTATCGGCGAAAGGTCCGGACAGCGAGCCGGCCAGGAAAGCAATTCAATCTGGCGATTGACGAAGAAACCTTGGACAACGCGTGCCACGTGTGGTCGCGCATTATCCTGTTGAAATATGGCTGTGAGCAAGCCCTGAAGATAAGGAAAGACAACTGGCTTCCACAACTTCGAAATGTAGTGCTGGCTGTTTAAAGTACCGGCAATGCGTACTAGAGGACTGCGAAAGTGATATCCAATACCGCCCCATACCATAATACCCGCTGCAGGACCAGTGTGGCGCTGCATAACGCAGTTGTTCAGCATCATCTCTCCACGGTGTCTCCAGACTCGAATGCGAACATCGTGGTGTTGCAGACAGAAGGTGACTTGTCAGTAAAGACAATTTCATTTCATTCTGCCGTCCACATCCTTCTTTCATCGCACCATTGGCGGCGGAGACGTCTGTGGTTCTGCGTCAAGGGTAGACGAAGCAATGGACGTCTTGCGGACAGACCACTCTGCTGTAAACGGCGTCGAATGGTACGGGCAGACACTGGATGATGCGTTACAGACTGAATGTGATGTGTTATGGTTCGTGATGTGACTGAGCGATCCGTCACTGCCATGCGCACAATGTTCCTGTCATCACGTGAAGTGGTGCACTGAGGTAGATGCGCTCGAACACGTCGGTCCGTCATACCCTCCTGCATCCAACGGTCACATATCCGCATTACAATTGTTTGGTTTCGTCCAACACAACTACTGATTTCACTGAAAAATAATCCACACTCTTCGGTAGGCCACTATCCTTCATCTATCGAACTCGGATACTTGATCAAACGATGATTGCTGTTTACTACGAGGCATAATTGATCGCTTTTTTGAAAAAAACCACAAGAAAAACACAATTGCCGAACTTGAAATCGCCGAGAACAGCCAAGCTTTAAATAGCGCTTTGAAGTGACGCCACAGGCGCACGTGATGTGCGTCTGCGCTGAAATTCTAATCATTTGTATGGCTCACCTCCGCTGATGCATGTTGTAATTTCATGTTATTTGCATGCTTCCTTCAGGGTGTTGCATTTACGGTGGGCAGTAGTGTATATATACACTAGTGTGCAAAACGTAAGCAACAGCAGGGTTTTATTGCATAAATCCACGAGAAATTAACTGAGAGACATGAAATGCAGAAATGAAGGAGAGTATTATGTATGTAAAGGACTACGAAAGCATCGGAGCTGAAAAAGGAATACAATGCATACGGTATGGAATCAAACAAAAACAAGCTTTACTGAACGCATAGTATCGTGACTCATGATTGTCTATCCAAGAGGAAGAACAACAAGCACATGTTCCTTAATATGGGATATGCCCTCCCCTCACTGCAATGTCGCACCGTCTCCGCATACTCAGAACCAGCTGGTGCGACATTTCTTGCGGTAGGAGTGCCCATTCCTCAATCAGCATCTGTTTGAGTTGTTGGGTGTTCTCCGGAGGATGTAAGCGTGCTGCAATGCGTCTCCCCAAAGCATCCCACACATGTTCGATGGGATTTAAATCTGGGGAGTACGCTGGCCAATCCATTTGAGTGATATCTCCACTTTCCAGTAGCTCCTCAACAGCAAGAATCCGATGTGGTCGTGCATTGTCATCCATAAAAATTAAGTCTGGGCCAATGGCACCTCGGAACAGACGCACATGGGGAAGGAGTACCTCCTCACTTATAGCGATCTCCGATTACAGATCCTCTGTCGAAAACGTGGAGCTCAGTTCGCCCGTTCAGCATAATACCTCCCCAGACAAGAACTCCATAACCACCGTTACGGTGTCTTTCCTTGATGTTACTGGGATAAAACCGGGTTCCGCGACCTCTCTCCAAATCAAAACACGTTGAGAATCGCTTCTGGTACTGAACCGACTCTCATCCGTAAAGAGAACACGACTCCATTGATCAGTTGTCCAGTTTTTGTGTTCTCTGGACCACTATAAACGGTGGGGTCAGTGGCCAACCTTCAACGGGAGGCAGCGTTCAGGACGGCGGGCGAACAGGCCCCCTTGTGAAGGCATCTAGCCACAGTAAACCGCGACACTTGTCGCCCCGTTGCTGTACAGAGATGCTGAGCAATGGCACTTGCTGACTGCTGTCGGCCTCTTTTCGCCTGCAGGACTATATAGCGGTCATCCCCTGCAGATGTCGTCCTCGGGCGGCCACCACCAACCTCTCTAACAGCTGTACCTGTGGTTTTGAATGCTTTCCAAGTTCGCGAAACTTCACTTTTGTTGATTCCGAACTCTGCAGCTAAACTGGTGACAGTACGCCCCTCCTCCAGCTTTCCGATCATTCTTCCACGTGTGAAGTCGTCCAGGTGATTTCTTCTAGCCATATTTCACTAACTGACTCACTGGCACTTGCAGCGAATATGTTGAATTGCGTCTCCGTCCTTCCTTTTATTCTGCTGTTGAGCTGCGCGCACCGACATCACGCGTTTTGTGTACGCTCACGTCGCCTCTGATGTTTCGTTCCTGATATCTGCATACGCATGACGTTTCTACTGACTTAGGTGTTCCACTATTTATCAGTTTTCCGTAAGGAAAGGACAATATATAAAAAGAGTGCAACCGACGAGGATACCAGAATGCACTATTTATCAGTTTTCCGTAAGGAAAGGACAATATATAAAAAGAGCATCCTCGTTGCAAAGATAACAAGTTGGAGAACCTTTTGCACACAGAATAGCAATCCATATAGTGTCCTTCACAAACTATCTACTAATAAGATATACCAGCCATCACAGATCTTCGCCCACCCCTCTCTTACAACAGACATTGCAGGAGACACAGCTGCCACCTACCTTGAAGCACTGTTCCCGAAAGATGACCCTGCACAGGACACATTGGAGCAAAGGGCGATACGTGCAGATACAGCACTTCCAGCAACTCCAGCCGACGAGCCCTTCAGTGTCCCGGAAATCAGACAGATCTACCGCCATCTCCCTCTCAAAAAGGCACCGGGACCTGATGGCATTGATTACAGTATCCTTAGAATAGGATACAAAACAAGATCATCCTTCTTTACCAAATTTTTCAATCAGCTCTGGGGCCATCAGGTCTTCCCCCGCGTTTTTAAACAGGGACAGGTCGTCCTGTTCTTAAAAAAGAATAAAGACGCAGAACATCCGCGCTCCTTCAGGCCAATATGTCTATTATCCTCCCTAGGGAAGATTTATGAGAAGTTAATAGTCAATAGACTCAGATTTCACCTTCACCGCAGCCTCTACATCAGCAATAGACAATTCGGCTTAAGAGTTGGAAAATCCACCACCCATGCTTTGCACGCTATTTTAGAGGAAATACAAAGAAACAGATCGGACAACCTGCACACTGCATTCATCTCGCTGGACCTCCAGAGTGCCTTTGACACAATCTGGTGGCCGGCAATCAAGCAGGCACTCAGGAAAGCGCAATGTCCCATCAATCTCTACAACATCCTCTGCCACTATCTACAGGACAGAAGTCTCCTAGTAACTCATAACAACGGAGTTACAGCTAAACACCAAGAAAGAGGCTGCCCGCAGGGCTCGTGTGCGGGGCCGATCCTTTGGACGATTACTTTCAACGCGATCCTGGAGGCAACCTGGCCGCGACATACGTCAATCGACGCATATGCTGATGATGCCGCATTGTTAGTACGAGGAAGAACCCGCGACGAGCTCGAGAAGAATGGCACCGAGTCTTGTGCACTCTTTGCAAAACTCTGCGGCAAACTTAAACTTCAATTATCTATTGAAAAGTCCTGTGCTCTGATCATACCGAAGCAAAGAGCCAACCTGAGACGCAAACCATGCATCAAATTAATGCAGAGGAACATTAAAATCAATAACACCTTGAAGTACCTTGGCCATCTGTGGGACAACAAGTTAACATGGATCCCTCATCTCCAAAGTATTAAACAGCGAACTTCTGAAATAGCAAGGAAAGTTCGCTTATTTCAGGGTCAAAACCCCCACATCCAGAAAATTCTTTATCTGACGGTCTCTGAGAAAATAGCCCTTTACGCTTCAGCAATATGGGCCAATCCGATGAGTGGCAGGAAAGTCAAGCAGCTGGGCCCCATACAACGACCTTACGCCTTACTCTTGTGTAAGGCCTATAAAACAACGGCCACAAGCGCAGCAGTCGTACTATCTGGTATAATGCCACTGCACATACGCGCGGAGACTGAGGCTGCTTACGCTACGGTTACCCACTTAAAAAAGGATGCTACCTTTTGTGGACACACCTGTAGTCCAGTCCAGTACGAGCACGCAAGGAACCCCCTGGAAACGCACCCGGCGCATAAGGGACGCAACGTAAGAATTCAGGTCAGCAGAAGTGGCGAGCAAATCAACATACAGGATCCACGGTACCCCACACAGTACTATACAGACGGTTCCAAGCTCGACGAGGGTACAGGTAGTGCATTTGTTCTGTACCACGGAGGAAGGAAAGAAATCGAGTGGAAGGGGCACCTTCAGCCAGTAAATAGTATTTTCCAGGCTGAAGTCATAGCCATTACCACTGCGATTCAACATGGAATTGACAGCGGGATTACCGATGCAGTGCTGTTTATAGATAGCATGTCAACGCTATTCGCTCTATTCAATCCTACCACACCTCGCCATTGATAGTGAACCTACAGAATATTTTGCAATCCCATCCCCAACTAAATGTAAAATTAATATGGACTAAGGCACACGTTAACAACGAGGGAAACGAGGCAGCCGATTACCTGGCCAAGGAGGCAGCGAGCAACATAGCTGCACAGACGGTAACAGTTCCGGCGCCACCCTCGTATCTCAAGAGAACCCTCAAGGAAAAAGGCCTGCAGAAATGGCAAACAGAATGGGAGACATGTGATACGGGTCGCAGAACCCACATATTTCTGCCTAGAGTGAAAATGGAGCGTCAATACTCCATACCTCCTATCACTAATTACATCTCGGGGCACGGTCCCTTTCCTTGCTATTTTGAACGATTCGGCATCTCCAACACTGGCTTGTGCGTCTGTGGGTCTTAAGCATTCATAGAATTTGTTTACATTACATTTGGGTTAAATTTTATGTTTTAGAAAGAAGGAATTTTTCAGTGATATTTAAAATCAGAGTTAATAACTTCAAATTTCCGCAGAAATATTTAGATTCAGCTTTATATTTTTTGAGGAAGGATTCCCTTTGTTTCTATCAATTTAACCTTGGCCACCAGTATATCTTTATTATTTCATTACTCGGCTGAAAATAGTTCACATGCCAACCACATTTTAGGAAAGAAAAGGTAACATGTTGTCTAGGTGAGATAGCCAGATAACTGCCCTGGGGCAAGACATATGCCAGACCAACTAATACAGGGTCTGGCATCACTCAACCTCAAGTGGCACCGTCGCATATGTATAAATAAGTACATACTCCTCCGCATCTAAGGCAATACAGCCTTTTAGTGTGCTTTATGCGCTAGTAATCCGTTATTAATAGTGCTTATATATCATGTATGTTTATGTGTTATGTTTATGTGTCTTTCTATATGTAACCAGTATCTTATGTGATGTAACGTATACCTTGCAAATCTAAAATCTGTAATCCAACATAATAGTCAATGTATCCCTCATCAGCCCTTGTATGGCAATGTAAACTTTAATTTAAGATCAAAATAAACTCTCTGTGCGGCCCCCTGGGGTCCCAGGGAGTTGTTGCCTCTAGGTAGGGGAGGGCGCAGGACATATGCCTGTTTACCTATGTTAGACACCAGGCGTCCCCGTCCTCCGTCACCTGTCACCTGACTTAGGTGTTCATTGTCCTGATCTCCAGACCTCCTTTTCTGCAATTTCATAGCTATCTGCTAAATTTTTACATTGTTGCTTAAGTTTTGCGCACTAGTGTGCGTGTATATATATATACACTCACGTTTGTGAAAATTGCAACACCATGAAGGACTTACGCGAGTGAGCTGAAATTTTCAGGAAATGCAAAGTAGCGCATGATATGCAAATGATTAGAATTGCAAATTCGTAGCGCATGCGTATGCTGAGCAGCGCCCTCTGAACGGCTGATGGATCCGAATAAATAGACGGCTGTAGCGAGGAGTGTATGGTTATCGGTGGTTATCTGAAGTGGTAAACGTTAACTCAATCTGTACTTATGCCTCGTCGACGAAAGAGAGCGAGATTTGAACAACTTACAGAGTTTGAACGAGGGAGAATCATCGGCCTTCGTGAAGCTGGATTGTCGTATCGTGCAGTAGCCTCTCGTGTGCAGCGTAACAGCAGCACAGTGATGCGCGTTTGGAAGCAGTGGACGGACGAGTGTCGGACAACTCGGAAATCCGGGAGTGGACCCCGAAATGTGACGTCAGCTCGCGATGATAGACACCTGGTCCGCATGGCGCGGACGGACCGTACAGCTTCCTCTAGACAATTGGCAGCACTGTGGTCAATAGCTACAGGTGTTTCATTGTGTGCTTCATCAATTCGTAGACGTCTGCTGCAGTGTGGACTGCGCGCACGGACTCCTTTATACAGGATCCCCCTAACGCACGACCATCGCCGCCTGCGGCTACAATGGGCCAATCAGCATAGAGACTGGCGTGCTGATTGGCAGCATGTCGTGTTTTCTGACGAATCCCGCTTTAATTTGTGGTACCATGATGGCCGCATTCGTGTCAGACGCTATGCCGGTGAACGCCACCTTCCGGAGTGCATTATCGAACGCCACAGTGGACGAACACCCGGAGTTATGGTCTGGGGCGCCATAGCATATCATAGACGATCTCAATTGCTACGAATTGTGGGCAATCTGAACAGCAACCGGTATATCCGTGAAGTTCTACAGCCCGAAGCTGTTCCCTTCCTTCAAAGCTTGCCAGGCGCTGTATTTCAACAGGACAATGCCCGCCCTCATACTGCTCGGATTGTTAAATCCTTCTTTGCAGCGCAGCAGGTACAGCTTCTTCCTTGGCCTGCGTGTTCCCCGGATATGTCGCCAATTGAACATGTGTGGGATGTCATTGGTCGGCGTCTTGCTCGTGATCCTCGTCCTGTTGCGTCTGCAGACGAACTTTGGGTACGCGTACAAACGATATGGAATGCTCTTCCTCAGTCAGACATTCAAACTTTGTTTGACTCCATGCCACGTCGTGTAGCAGCACTTATTGCGGCGCGTGGTGGCCACACAAAATACTGATTCTGATCTCTTGTTCTTGTTTGTTTGCTTTGAACATTTAATCATTTATTTGTACCACTACCACTCAACTGTGTATTAAATTGCATTCAATTATGACGATTCCTTCTTGGTGTTGCAATTTTCACAAACTTGAGTGTATATATATACATATTTACTGCTGCCGATTGCAATTAAAAAGAAAAGTACACATGTAGATATTATAGCAGTCCCACATATATAATTTCAGCTTTCTACGGGCAATCGTTTTTGAGTTATGCTAGATACATACATAAAAATTCAATAAAAATTCGTCACGAAAAAATTCATTTTAAATCCATTTTACGATCTGTTGTGGAAAAAGAGTCCTTTATTCTGTCCGTACGCACAGACATCACGCAAAAAATGGTTACAGCTGAAAACATCGCGACAAAAACATCGCGGACGAAAACGTCGCGGAGAAAACAACGCAAGGCGAAACGTCGCGCTACAAAACATCGTGGGAGAAAAGAAAGCAAAGAGAAAACATTGTAGTTCCAAAACATCATGGTATAAAACATCGTGGTCGAAAATAAAGCGATTAAAAACTTCGCAGTTTAAACAAATCGTTGTCGAAAACATCGTGCTAAAAAATAAAGTACCTACACATCATCGTATGTCGATAAGATTGCACACATGAGTTTTCAGGTTTTAAAAGCTGTAATTGTATATTCGCATAATGAACTGGGAATGCAAGAAGGAAGGAGGGATATTTCTATTTCTGTATTTCATATTTTTGAATGAACTAACAGAATTTTGCTTAAATGTATGAAGAAAACTTAAACATTTAAAAATTGAAAATGAGTAGGAAATTAATGCAACTTCTAGCACTTAATAGAATTTTAAATTTGCATAGTTAATTAAGAAATATCATTAATAAATTAATATTTTTTATAAATTTTTCCTGATAATTTTTCTCGAAAATACAATTTAAATATATTTGACAAAAGGAAGTTAAATAACTGCATGAGGTTAATTAACTATGTAAATTTAAAAGTCTATTAAGTATTATAAGTTGCATTAATTTTATATTCATTTTCAATTTTTAAATGCTTAAATGTTCTTCTTACCTTTTCAGCAAAAATCTATTAGTTCATTCAAAGATTTGAAACGTAGAAGTAAAAATACCCCTGTTTCGTTCTTGCGCTCACGCAATCACAACTTCTAAAACCTGAAAACTCATATGTGCCATGTTATCGTCACACGATAATTTGTAGATACTTTAATTTTTACCACGATATTTTCGGCGACGATATTTTTAAACTGCGAAGTTTTTGAACCGCTATTTTCGACAACGATATTTTGTACCGACGATGACAACGATGTTTTTAGATCTGCGATGTTTTCTGTTCGCTTTCTTTTCTCCCACGACGTTTTCGCCTTGCGTTGTTTTCTCCGCGACGTTTTCGTCCGTGATGTTTTCGGCGAACCCCCCAAAAACAGTCAAAATGGATATTTCCGTTGAAATATGATACCCGAAATTTTTCGCTATTACAATACTTCTTATTCTTCTTACAAGGAAGTAAAAATAAAAAATATGATTATGTCGTGAGGGAGGATTTTGATTCCGAATTGTTTTCGTCATGTATCGCACATAAAATTTTATTGCCAGAGCTGTTAATTTAGTAATAAACAAATTTGTATTCACAAATAATTTTCTATAACACAAATATTAACATAATAATAAGTAACTATAATGTGAAGCGTAATTAATTAACATTATGACTTAAGGAGTAGATAATTTTTCTTTTATTTTCTTTTCCCTTTTAAGGACCGTTAGTCAATATAAAATTTTAAAAAAGGTGCACTTTTAACTTTAACGTTTTCTCTACTCCAAGCTAACCACTGGGGACATTGAGTTGCGGTGAGTGGAGCACATCTGACAGGCCTGCGAGTGTATAGACCAAGCTGTCCCAAACGTCTGTACTTTGAAACTGTCTTATCCGTGGCTGAAGATAGCTGACGAGACAGGCCTGATGCTGCGCTCCATCTGCTTTTTTTGGCAGTTACTGCCAAATACCGGTCATCATTCGACGTTGTAACTCGGGGAAACCTGTACTGTAATGTCTACTGACAATAACACCGGAAAACCAGGATTCCTGTGAAGCCGACGAGCCCCACTAAGTCGAAGAAAATCAATGTCAGTTAAACGAAGTCGGAAAGTTACACGTCATGCGGCATCACCCGACTCCACCCATAGGGGCGTTTCCCCTCGGACAACCAGCGTAATACAACCATATAGCTCCACCACAGACAGAGGAACGGACACGACAGTACTAGTACGTTCCCTGTCAAGCCCGAACCAACCTTAGAATTAACTAGGGCTCTAGTGCTGTGAAGTCAACTTATGTGCCCCCGTGGTTGAAACTGCCTAAGTACAGATCCTAGCCAGTACTTCCCAGGAATTCTCCTGAGTCAACCTCCGGGGGGATGTCTACTGACATTTCCATCATTTGGGAATCGTTGCCAAAGCTTAAAGATGACGCTTTGGGTTATTCCAGGTTCTTTGGATACTTCCATCTGATTACGCCTATATTCCAGATGGTCGATAATTCTACCAGGTAAAAAATCATCCACATGCATCCTCTGTGTCACAACTATTCGGTTGTAGCACTAAGCGGCTTACAGAACGCTTGTGAACAATTTTACTTCTTTGCTACCATTCCTTATATATTCTCTTACATTTTCGTCATTGTGATAATTAGATCAGCGCCATCTGATGGCTTCCTGTAATTTGTATATTATTCTTGAAGATGTGTGCGATAATTCTACAGGTGAAATTTCTACCTTAGAATTCAAAATGTTTTAAATAAAATACATGTTTTGTCATCCACATAGTATCATTTAATTTTTACATAACTAAAAAATAATCACTTTGAGTTACTTAAAAAAAAGAAAAAAATAACGTTCTGTCTCTCTTCTTTAAAATTTTATTTAGAAATCCCTATTGATCTTAATGGTAAGTCTTTAAATGTTTTGATCTCCACTAGGGGATCGCCACTGCTTCAAAGCTGTGAATGGGGAAAACCAGTTAAGACTTCCGTTAAGTTACTTCCTACCTCCATGTTTCTACCGATACCACACAGCGTTGAATTTTGAGCATTTTCGAAACTGTGCAACCGTAAATAGAAGGCAAATTTTCCAACACTTACATACACATTCTTGAGGATTTAATAGTAGAGAAAATGTTAATTAGGTTCCACCTTGTAGTGCGTTTTCAGTTATGGCAGCATACAGTTTATCTTTCAAATTACACTAACAGGTTCATTCTCACCGAAACAAAGTGAGTACTTTGGAATTCGTAAGTTGGTACTTGTAAAACGAATATTTGTAATTCTGAATTAACAAATCATTTTTAGTGATGATCAGATTCACTAAATTGAAATTATGAGCTAGGATCAGACGCACTGAAATATACGTCTAAATATGCAACGAAACACAAAAATGATGTACTTATCTTAAAATGAAATCTTAGTAAACAAATAAATCAAGAATATTTTACATACAAAGTAGGAGAAGAAATGAAAAAATTTACATAAACGCAGGACGTAACCATTTGTTTAGAAAGTAAATCTGAAGATAAAGTTTGATTTTGTTCCAAATATTTTATTCCTAGACGTTCTTTATCGATTTTTCGAAGAGCTTTAAACACTGCGCTTTTTTTTTTTTTTTAAATTGAGCAAACAAAGCTATCTTAGATTGGAGTAGATTAAAAAGCGTAAAAAAAACTCTCTTTAGAGCGATCTGATATAGATCTTTTTCTTCGGGGCGGGGGGGGGGTGAACTCGAAAAAAAAGCAACTGTAATTTACCTGGGGGGAGAAGGAGTGGGAAGAAAAGGAAAAACAAAATGACTGTGTTCCATATGGGCAATTTTGCAATGTATTGGATGCCCACGGAACGGATGGTAGCTAAATTTATTTCACCAAAAGAAACACTTTACAGCTCTGGAACCTTTCACAAAAATACTCATGCGGCTCTTCTTAGTATCACAGAGTGCAATCGGTAGTTAAACTTCAAATTACTAAGAACGTTAAACACAGCGCAATGCAAAGCTCATCTAAAAAAGAGAAGCTTCCACGGAAGTTTTTCAATACTCCGAATGTTACACACAAACGTGTGTGTCTATTATAACTGTTAAATGTTTATTTTGTTTGCATTATATGAATCTATATTCAGACCAAATTTTATTAAAATCTGTCCAGTAGTTCTGGAGATCGTAGATCAAATATGAAAATTTTCTTAATTTATTTCACCAGTGTACTTCCAAATCTCTGTCCACTCTAATGCACCAGCTGAGTTCAAATATTTAAGAAATTAAAGTAGATTTCAGTCAGCACTATTTCCTCTCGATCATATTTCATGAAAATGTTAAATAGTGATTTGAATAGTCTGAAATATTGTTATAGTAACTTTTAGTTGCTTCTGAGTTCTGAAAGAAGCGAAAAATGCCTGGCGTTAATGAAAGTTACCATAGTTGGCCAGATGTCAAAGTCTCAATCCATTTCAATGCATCAGCTGAGTTCAAAGTAGATTTCAGACAGCACTGCTTCCTCTGGATCATCTTTCACGAAAATGTTAGATAATAATTTGAATACTCGGGAAGATTATTAAAGTAAATTTTCATTGCTTTTCAGTTCAAAAGTAACCTTGTTGAAGCATACCTCAAGATCTCAGTCCACTCCAAGTTCACAAATTGCAAGAATGATTTTAACTAATTCTCTTCTTTAGGCAGAGACAGAAAAGTGGTTATGCATCTTTAAAAGAACACCTTCAACATCAGTATATAATCTGTCAATTGCAAAGGTAATTCATTTAGTATTAAAGGATTTCAGTAAATTTGGTTTTAACTTCACAGAACCTGATATACAGAATACGTTTCCCCAAAGTTTATATTGCCATTATCTGCACAATAAGGAAACGCATAATCGACACAAGATGTACCTTTTTAAAACCTGAAACGCTAAATCAATAATTACCTCAGCACTTTCAATAAAATCTAGAGGTTTATTCTACACTTCTTAAAAGTTTGGATACAAACTGCGAGCATTTTTTGATTGCTTCTGTTTCATGCATCGCTTGCCAATAAAGAACGAAAAACTATATGAAGATTTTTCTGAACATCTTAAAACAGACACAGAGGTATTTACACTTTTGTAAATTAGAATGTTGTACACTAGCATTTCCACTTTACTACATCCGCATGAAAGTTTGGAAACAATTGTGGAATCACTAAAAATGGGGCAGAAGTTTATTTCCTCAGTCCAAGCTGAAGTTATTCGTGTTTCACTGCGTGATACACTGAATGAAATTCGCGAGCGGGCTGTTGTCATATTATTCTTTATTGTTTAAATCAACGAAGTAATTCGAAAGCTTAATTGTTCTTCTAGAATTACACTTTTTTTTGGTTTTTTTGTTCTCTGTATTATGTATGTTGCCTGAAGTCACTGTGTCAAGCAACATGCACAAACAGAGATGCACAATACTAAAATACTTTTTAGACAACGTACAAAATGTTTACTGCTTGTCCAGGGACGGTTTAACCGATGAATGCATATCTTCTCCTTTTTACTTCCTCGTACGAAGTAAAAAGGAAGTATTGTAATCACAAAAATTTTCGGGTATCATATTTCAACGAAAATATCCATTTTGTCAGCTATCGAATGCAATTTAACGATTTTTTGCTTGATATCTGAACGCAAGGACAGAATAAAGGACTTTTTTCCTCAAAAAATTGCAAAACTAATTTAAAATGGATTCTGAAGAGAATTTTTCTTGGCGTCTGTGCGTGCGTACGTACGTATGTATGTATGTACTTCGTATAACTCAAAAACGAGTAGCCTCAGAACGTTGAAACTTTGCATATAGGACTGTTATAACATGTACATGTGCACCTCCTATTTTCCGCGCAATCGGCGGCACCAAAAGTATATAAATATCCACTCTGTTACTCAGCTCAGTGAGCTCTTTCTTTAGTCTTATACGTTTGTAAATTGTACATTTTTTGCTTTAAAAATAATTGAATTATGTTGTTCTTAGCTTCCGAATAAGGTTTTTATGGTTTTCTTAGCTCCCGGATAAGGTCCGGTTTAAAATCTGCATGCAAGATTTGTAGAATTATGAACAATTTAAAAACTGTTTATGTGCGGCTAAGCCTAATTACGTTTTAGCGTAGCAGCCATATTTGTTTACATTTGAAACTTAGAAGAATAGTGGATTTGTTGCCAATCTAGAGAAACTAAGCTTCGCAACAACAAAGTAACGTCTTTGCGAATTAAATCCTGCTTAATCCATTCTGGAATTTATTTAAGGAAATAAGTGTTTGGGATTTACTTCGTAATTTTTAATACAGATATTTTGAGTTTTTATGTATTTTTGCCTTGTCGCGAAATGAGAACTGAATTAATTGAATGAGAAATACTGAATCGTCTGTTATAAATGTTTTATCGTTTTAGATGTATTATAGTATTTGAATAAAACATGTGGCAACTATTAGATAATTCTTCAGGTGATATAATTTTTGTGCATTCTGAGTTATAAAAAGAACTAGCGGGCAAGCCCGCCAGCTGAGCGGGCTGGGCCATTCATATAACATGTGCCATTCGTTATTAAAAATTCGTTATTTAAATTCTTTTCGGTAAGCTTCAACGTTTCGGCAAACTTCACAAACTAAACAAACTAAACGCACTAAACAAATTTTTCGGTAAACTTCAACTCGTTATTAAAATTCCTTTATTTAAATACTTTTCGGTAAACTTCAACTCCTGTCTATAAATTTTATACCCACATCTCTTTTGTAATTTTGTTTCATAACACTATATATATACTGGCATTTAAATGTCTGTAAAATGGTAAACAAATATTTTAGAAGAGTTATTTTACAATTTTTTTCATTCCTGTAAGTAATACTTTTTACTGCGAGCAAACCTTCGATCTTAGCCGTGACTGTAACTGCTTTCTGGGCGTTTGTTTTTTGAGCTTACCAGTATTCGTCAGTTATCTTTGTTTACCTTCTAAAAATGTTCTTCTACGGGTCTTCTAAGACTCTTGATAATATTTTATTCGTGAATTTGTTTTATTTTGATTATACTGGTTAATTTCTTTCTTTTTACGTGTGCGATCATAATGCATACTATTAGCAAGCAGTATCGTAAACCCAAAGCAACACCGTCTGAAAAACGTCGTGCATGTCTGAACAATATTCATGGTAGATGGTCATCTGTAGATGCTGTTACGTCAGAAAGAATTGCTGACACTGAAAATAAATCTTCTTTAGCGGATATGACAAATGGTGAAAGTCCAGCGTCAAAATCAATTGTGAATACAACTGCGAGTGTAAGTGCAGCTGAGTTGAAAACAACTATTCGATCTTCATCAAATTCTACTCAAAATGTGACTGAAAAGTATTCCTATATTTTAAGGAGTGCAATTATTCTGTTGTGGTTTATGCGCTATCGACGAAGTTGATTTAATTCAGTCCAATAAGTTTAAATGAAATGCAGGAAAAAATGCGTATAATTTAATATTTCGAACAAGAAAGTCATGTGGTGTACACATCAGATTTTTTAATATATTTGATTATGTTTTGCCTAGCATTTGATCTTTGATGGATTTTTTTCACTAACAAACTAAACGCACTAACAAATTTTTCGGTAAACTTCAACTCGTTATTAAAATTCCTTTATTTAAATACTTTTCGGTAAACTTCAACTCCTGTCTATAAATTTTATACCCACATCTCTTTTGTAATTTTGTTTCATAACACTATATATATACTGGAATTTAAATGTCTGTAAAATGGTAAACAAATATTTTAGAAGAGTTATTTTACAATTTTTTTCATTCCTGTAAGTAATACTTTTTACTGCGAGCAAACCTTCGATCTTAGCCGTGACTGTAACTGCTTTCTGGGCGTTTGTTTTTTGAGCTTACCAGTATTCGTCAGTTATCTTTGTTTACCTTCTAACGTCAGAAAGAATTGCTAACACTGAAAATAAATCTTCTTTAGCGGATATGACAAATGGTGAAAGTGCGTCAAAATTGTCAAAATCAATTGTGAATACAACTGCGAGTGTAAGTGCAGCTGAGTTGAAAACAACTATTCGATCTTCATCAAATTCTACTCAAAATGTGACTGAAAAGTATTCCTATATTTTAAGGAGTGCATTTATTCTGTTGTGGTTTATGCGCTATCGACGAAGTTGATTTAATTCAGTCCAATAAGTTTAAATGAAATGCAGGAAAAAATGCGTATAATTTAATATTTCGAACAAGAAAGTCATGTGGTGTACACGTCAGATTTTTTAATATATTTGATTATGTTTTGCCTAGGATTTGATCTTTGATGGATTTTTTTCACCCTCAAACATTTTGCTAATTTGACACTGATTTCCTGGTAGAAATCGAAAGGTTTAAAAATACGCTATCACCAACAAACATGCTTGAAACACTGCGTGCACTGCATACACAACAAAATTAGGAGGAAAGAAAGCGGAACTGAAAGGCAAAGTCAGAGATGGTTTAAATTCGCTAACCAAATTTGCTCTTGTATGATCGTTGGTTGCTGCTTTGGTTCAGAAAGTCCACTGTAGCCAACATTGCAACATAACCAAAGAAACTATAACAATATCTTTATCCAACGATTACAGAAATTATATGATAATATTAATCCTATGACATGAAACTTGCAACAGGCTTAAATTTAAAAAAAATAATAAATGAAGAGTTATTCTTTCCAGAAAAACAGTCACGTTGTTGAAAACTCACGGTTCTCAAACGAATCAAACAATGCTTTGCATTAAATGACCAACCAACGTTTTTGTGTCCAGTCCAATGTACAATCCTCGTTTTCAGTCCCCAGTGGTCTGCCTCAAATAAATTTTTCGATATATTTCGACTGATGTCAAGTCGTCGAGCTCACGGAGAGAACGAACCATTTTTGACTGCTCAGTTCAGACTGTTTTTGATCACTCTCATTTTCAAAAACATTACATGTAAACATTAATCAGCTCAGTGAGTCCAAACACACTTTTTCTCTTAGTTTATCTTTTTTCCTCGACATTTTTTTCTTTTCGCCTTTCTGAATTTTGCTAATCAAGATGCTGATGTCAATGCATATAGTCGGAAATAATGACTAACGTAACTATAAATAGTAATAAAGTAAACATTATCTAGAGTAGGCAATTCATGCCAAAAAGTTCATTCATCAAATATATTCATATTCATATTCATTCATATTCATAATATTCATATTCATCAAATAATATCTTAAAACTGACATGAAAACAGCTAGCTGAACGCAGATCATAAAATTAGATCGTAATAATAAAGCTTATTATCCCAAAGGAGCGTTAGCCCCGAAGGGCTCTTGGTCTCAAAACGGCATTGCGCATCGGTTCACTATGAATGTTCGTTTCACTTTTCAAATTGTTGCCACCACACATAATCGCCCTCCATTATATTTAAAGAAATTAAATAATGAAGAATCTGTGTGAATGTATGCATGTTTCTCGCATGGTGGAAAAACAACGGTACGAGCAGCCAACAAGTTTTGGATAACAGATTGAATAACAGCATGCAGATTTACTGAAGTCCTCAACCCGAATATAAGTATCTGCAAACCCGAATTTTGAACTTCGAATTTATTTATTACTAGCCGCTATGCGCCCAGCCTTCGTCCGGCTTTTAAACGTACCGGAAAAATGCCTAAAAGACACACCTGGGACCTATGGCCGCGTAAGTTCTTCCAACTTTTTTCTCTTTGTTAAGATTCCAACCCTCTTTTGTATACGGCCCTGATTTATCTCCAGAAAAACATATACATCTTGAATTTTTAGCAAATTAATTGCATGAGATGTGCATTAAACATTTGTTAAAACATATTATATCTCCGTTCTTAAGCACCACCATGACAACATAAAAAATTATATAAAAATTCTACAATAAAATTAAAATTTTTTAAACGTTTTCTTACTCGATAGTTTGAATGATCCTTTTTCTGAAATTTTGAAACGTTATGATACTTTATGTAAACTTCTGAGGAAATGTGTCAGCAGTCACATCGCAGCCATTTAACTTGTATAAAATATTACAATGAAATAAGCAATATCCCTTGATATAAATGTTAATTATCCTAATAAAGTACTTAAACAATTTACCTAGAAAGGAAAATTGTTGCCAAAACTACATTTTAAAATATCTGAGATGTGAGAAGTGTATTCGGAAGCTTCATTTAAAAAATTTAAAAAAAATACAAAATATTATTATTTTTCCAAAATTCTTTTTTTAAAAGGAGTCGAAAGGATTAAAGTTCAACGTGGCCAAAAATCAAAGGAAAATAAACAGCACTTTTTTTAAAATAAGTTTTTTTTAAAAAAATTCCGCTGAAAAGGTGTTAAGCTCACCTTCGTAAATAAATTCGTATTTAATCGATTTATTGAAATACGAAATTTATTTTAAGTTCGTAAAATAGCTAAGTGTCTAAGCTTCACGACGATGTAAAAATGAAATGTATAGAGTGAAATCTCGCTTTTCTGTAGCCCATTATGTCTCAAAATGACGCGATTTGGTCACAAAACATAAAATAAAAAAAAATTCGAATTTCGAAAAAATCGCTTCGAGGTGCACTGGCTCTTGTGTAGATACACCTATGTACCAAATTTTGTGGCCCCTGGGTCTATTAGCTTACTCGCAACATGAACGAGAGACACACACATACACACACAGACTCTTTCTTTTATTATATGTAGAGATTCATTTCATATTTTCTAAAACTTTAAGGAATTTTTTATTAACAAACTCAACGATTTGAAAGGCAGTGGTGGCAACACTGTACAAAAAAAAAAAAAAAAAAAAATATTTCTCCCCCCCCAATTTTTTTTAAAAAAAATTTATCTCCAGCGCGCAAGACTGTCTATCGTAAATTTTAAGGATATGCTGTTTTTAAATATTTTTAGTCCAAATGCTTTCGAGACGTGTATGTGTGTGTGTAAATGAAAAAAACGCCACTACGGGAGTAATATAAAATCTGAAAGCTTTCAGATTTTTTTTTATTGTTAATGTCCTATCAATCGTATTATTGAAATCTAAAACTGATGATTTTAAATACATAAAAATAGCATCTTACCGCTTTTCCAAAATGAAAGCTTTGAAATTTAAGATTTCACTTTAAACTGCTTTGCAAATCGTTGCCATCTGCAGCTTCAAGACAAGGAATAATTAAATTAGGCATTTTGATATTTTACAGTGTTTTCAAGCCCTGTGTTAGTATTTCTGTGTGTTAACAATTCGTATATATACTTTGTGAGTGAAAGTGCAGAAGAACAAAAAAAAAAATTAACCAAAAATTTGGAACTTATGGCAGTACTTAACACGTGACCACTAAATATCAACACTGATCAGCTGACTACGTCCACGACCCACATGTTGTACTCTCTTCTCCTTTCATAATATAAGATTTTAACATAAGAACTCCATGCGATACGTTGTTAATTTATTCAGGGTAAATAAATGCTATTAACAATACGTTTTCAACCCCTCCATTAAAAATATTGTTTATCTCTTAACGATGTATAAAATAAAATAATCCCGGAGAAGGCAGGGATGTTTGTAAATGTATAGTGTCTGTGCGGCATGGAGCCACTCTAAACATATGGAGAGCTAAAAGTCCTTTCGAGAGGTTGATGGTAGGGAAACAGAGATGTTAGACCCTCAGACCCGTCCCCCGGGGGGTACTCTGTTTCCAGTTTGGAGGCGGAACTGAGCTAAAGTCAGGTTGTCATCTATATAGAGCACAGGCCTCCTGCCAATGACAAGCACATTTGATTCCGTGCCTCGATGACTGCCGTCGAGTTATGCTGACCATTTAGAGAAGTGAGATTGGTAACAACATCGACAACATGGAATAAAATGTAGTTAATTGTTCAATAGAATCTGAGTTTTCTATCTCGAGACTGCACATAAATTACAAAAGGAATTAGAATTATTTTGGGTTAATGCATAAATCCAGATTTAAACAGAAACAGTAAATTACTCATTTCTATTAAAAGTTGTCAATTTTATGAATATTCATCAAAGTCGCCTTTTTCAACCGTCCGTTATTTTTGCATTATTTTCCCTACTTGTACAGAAGTTAAATATAACTAAATAGGTGAAAAGGATAGAAAAAAAATTTAACATTTTCTCCCATCAACTAGAACAAATGGTTCAAAATTATTCTCACTTCCGGGATCAGAAAGCAGGAAACTGCACTTTAGTGGTAACAAATCTCACTTTAAATCGAGTAGAATGATTGAATTTCAGTCAACTCTATTTCAGCTTCTAAGAACACAGTAGGCGTGTAAGGACGAAAAAGAAAATGTACGAGCTAGGAAATATAATAGGGTTTTGTGAATAGAGGAATGCTGATACAGCGAAAATTGTGCAATTAATTTGTTTTCTGTATACCAAACTTTAGATTTACCAGGGATGACGTACATGCTTAAAAAAACGCACACTCACAGGAAAGGGAGATAACTTATATTATAATTAACGGAAGAATATCATTTTCAATTTACAGGTATTTCAAACAGTTCACGCCATTACGTTAAATTAAATCAATACTGAAAATGAAAAGAACACACAATAAATAATATAAGTGAAAACATCATTGAAAACGAAGAAATTTGGTTATAAAGGGCATTAAACAGTAATATTCCGAAGAGAATTTGAGCAATGTCATAGAATGCCAATTCGGGTATCCTTCTTTCTTTAAAGATCAATAATCACCTCTCGCAGATGATTTAGCACTGTTTCCTGGATTGTGTTGCAATTATTACTTATCACTGTGAATGAAAACAACTTTCAGGTGGGTTTCATCCACTACCACAGCGTTCACCCTATGCATCCCCCCCTTATTTTTATATTTGGTTAATCCCCCGTGCTTAATCGGAAGTTGACTGAAACTGAAATGAGTGCCTTTAGCAGAAATATATAAAAGTCATTATGCATAATTTTCTTTAGAATGAAGTGTTTTAGAATTGCTTAAGGAGAAATCTGCTAATAGGAAAGAAATAAAAAGAGATTATGCACTGTTGGTATGAAATAAAACTAAAACTTTATTGCTAACACACACAGAGTTAGCTTAGCCAGTTGATGCTCTTGACAACTATTCACCCATCATAACAAAGCACAAGTAAATTAAAATCAAATAAAAATGTATTTAGCCACTTTAACTCTCTAGAATTGAAATCTTAACCCAAACTAAAACGGTGACTTGCCATATTAAATGTTTGAGGCTACTTTCCCTCGTAGTTAAGATGCCTATTATTTACAAAACAAAGCTCGAAGTTTATCTCTAAACTCGTAAAACTAATACGAATGTCACAAGCGTATTAGTTTAAAAAGCTAAGGCTAAGGCTAAGGAAAAGCGGAAGCGGAAAAAACTGCAGAGGCAATTCTGCATATGCTGCAACAGAGTATACTTAAGACTGAACTTCTGCTTTTAAACTATGTCTTCTGCCATTAAATCTAAATTTATATTGTGAAACTGAGCCAAGAAGTGTAGGATAGGGTTTAAATCCAATGTAATTCTTAGCACAACTTAAGCAACTTTTTAATGCAACTGTAGAAATTATTGTTTTTATATCCAAAGTAAATAAGACAGGTAAAAATTTCCTGTTGCAAAGTTTTAGATCATCCTCTTGTGAGATGGGAAAGTGTATGGTTGACACGCGACATATAACCTTAACGTTATAGGCAAATACCTCCATTAACATCAGTTGCTTTTAATTACCTCGCTTAAATAGTAGATCTTATGTGAAAATGTCGCGTTTAACACTAAATTGTTTCGAACACACATACTATAGACATAGCATGCAAATGTTTGTCAATTCACTGCATGTACAAATCATTACAATAACTTTTTAATTAAAATCAGCATATAAAAAATTAGTTACAAAATACAGCAACAAAAATGAAACACACTTGGTCAACCCCCTTAGTCAATGTTCGATTAACCTGGTTTCGAATTAATGCGTCAAAAAAGTTTAAGTTTGGTTATCTCGAAATGATGGGCGTTTACTTCCACTCCTCTCGAATTAATTTGCACTTTTTCGTTGTCCTGCGTTGGCAACACGCTTTGGATTCGTCTTCGCTAGAATGTAGCTGACCTACAACTGTTCTAATTCGTATTTTAAAACTTAACTATGTGATTGGATTATTACTAAATGTTTACGTATGAATATTTTATCATTACGTGTTTACAGTTTGGTTTGAATAACCTGAAAGTAGTTGAATTTATTAATGTCATTTCTAATCAAAACTACGCTTTCCATTTCGGCGCCATTCTAATGTAGAAACGTAAACAATGGAAAAAATATAATAACGAAACATCAGCGCAAAACGAAACAAAGACACAGAGTATCTTTACTATTTTTTATTAATAAATGATTTTGGGGCCTCTCGAAGCATGCGGCCTTTTCCCAGTTGCGAACATGTAAATCCACCCCTGGCAATAAATCTCCACAAAGACAATTTCCGATGCCGCAGACATTACTTATGCCATAGTAGAATAGCATAAATTAAGGTTGAAAAGATAATATTATATTACACTAAAGAAATAAACGAGATTCTGAAGTGAAAACCATGTTGTTCAAATCTTTCTAATTTTAATTCATAACGCATCTCATACATAAACATATCTGACTGAATTATAAACCAAGCATGATTAATCAGGTAATCCGAGAAAAAGAATGAACTGAATCTAGTAAGCAAAAAATATATACGTTACATTGAGAATTCTAAATGTTTACATAAATTTTTCTCGCAAGGCCTGCTGGGAAAAAGGTATCAGACGATTGCAAACACGAGATCGCCAAAGATCACATGATCATTTTACTTTCAGCAAAGACACTTCGTAACACGGAAAGACTCGAACTTAGTTTTTATCGTCAATAATTAAAGACTCGTGATAGGTATATAAAATAATTTAGTCGCAACGAAACTCAATTGCTAGAAACAAAATTCTCTATTACTCGATGATGATGCTTAAAAGCAAAGATCTCACTCACCTTTCGATGGCACAATTTCTACTCTGTGGCTGCTGCTGCTTAACGGGTCGCACTTGTATTCACCTCTGTGCTCCCAAAAGGTTTGTTTTATGACGAGTTCCATTCGTATTCGATTGCTGGGCAAATATTCTTCTTTACTAAAGTATTGAGGGTCATTCAGATCCACAGCTAGACCATTCCTGGTCCATTTTGGTGTTCCGTAAGCAGATCGAATACACGAAATGTTGAGAGGCTCACCGTCCGACACATATGATTTTCCTTCGTAAATCACATCTGATTCACAGTCTGTAAGGAAATATATGTTTATATAATATTATATGATGTAATTTGTATCAAAATTTCTAAGATGGTAAAATGAAGATTTAAAAGAAATATTAGCGCATTTTTTTTAAATGTTCATATTGAGAAAATATAAAATAAGCAAGTAATATAAAAAATTTTAAATTCCTACTTAAG
>KK120281.1:143271-156453 GCA_000611955.2 Stegodyphus mimosarum | reverse complement strand
AATTAAAGTGCGGTAGTATTTAGTATACCTTGCTACGCACCCTTTTCGGTAGAGGCCAACTTCCGCGAATTGCTCTGCGAAGCAACGTTTAATTTAAGTTCTATTTTAATTCATTTAAATTTATTTGATTGTTAAGTTTGACCAAAGTGTGGTCTGTTACGTTCTGTATCTCTCCCGAATTGGGAGGTTTGTTATTAATAGTGATTGAATAAAAAAGGATTTCAAATCCCTTCACGTGCAGTTATTCTCCAGCCCAGCAGTTACATCAGAACATAGCGTACCTTCCGCTCCCTGTTCCAGTTCAGGACTTAGAACGTAAGGATAAGAACCCTTTACAGAATTTACTATGTTCTCAAAGAATACACACAGAATACTAAGTCCTGATAACTTCAAGTATCATCCACTACAAGTTTAAAAAACGTATTTGAACTTGAGCGGTTGAATAAAAAGTATTTTATTAACGATTGAAAATTTAAACAAGATATATGAGCTAATAACAGGAATTTTAATGAAAAAAAAAATCTCAAAGGTTTCATACTTTAAATTACATACAAAGGAACGTTTTTTGTGTGTTACCTTTATATATATAATATCATGTTTTTCGCACTTAAACCATAAAATTCAGTCAAAATCACTGAAACAACCTTGTACTTGGCGTACATTTACTAAAACACTCAATCGGTTTCGAGGGCAGCTACAAGTCCCTCCTCATCAGGAGAACGAAATTTCTAGAAAGGGAAAGCAACCTCAGTAACGGCTTTTTATACCCTCGGGTAGTACCATGCCCGAGGAGGCAGCGCCATCTATCGGCAAAAATAATAACCAATTGTGTTAATTCTTAGTTATTATTTTCTACCCGAGGGTCTAAAAAGCCGTTACTGAGGTTGATTTCCCTTTCTAGAAATTTCGTTCTCCTGATAAGGAGGGACCTGTAGCTGTCCTCGAAATCGATTGAGGGTTTTAGTAAATGTACGCCAAATACAAGGTTGTTTCAACGATTTTGATTGTCACATTGGCGTGTTTCTCTTCTATTCATAAAATTCAGTTCAAGAGTAATATCGCAAAATAATTTAAAAATGAGCATATCTTTAGAATTTCCGATACACAGTCTCATGCGCTGGAAATAAAAATGATTTTTCTTTACAACGTTGCCGCTCGCCTTGAAATCCTTAAGTTTGTTATTCAAAAATTCGTTAAAATTTTACAAAATATGAAATCGATAATAAAACAAATTCCAAACTTCAAATTTGGGCTTCCAGATGCCCATATTAGGGTGGAAAAATTCAATTGGAAATTTGATGGCTTCATGTACCGTTGTTTTATCACAATGCGAGAAACATACGTACATTTATGCAGATTCTTCATTATTTAATTTCTTTTAATATAATACAGGACAATCATATTTGGTGACAACAATTTAAAAGTGAAACAACGCTTTTAGTGAATCGACGTAAAAAGCCAAAACGAAATTAATAATCCTTCTGGGCAAATTGCCCCTTTGGGTTAAAAAAAAATAAGTCTACAAATTTCTTGGAAACAGTATTAACTGCAATCATTTTCAACTCACTACAGTCAAATTTCTGTCAGAATTCAATAAATCAACTAGAATTTGTTTTTCTCCAAACGAAACCTTTTACTGGGTAACTTTCTTTAATGACTATGTATTATACAAAAACTGTTATTACAAAAAAAATTGTTTGGGTTATTGGCAGTATTTGTTTTATGCAAGAGGAAATGGATCATGTATCCCCAGGTCTTTACTTTCAGAGGGCTTATAAATCCTAGCAAAATATTAAAATTATATAAAATTTTAATACTCTTTTTCAGTTCAGAGAAATGTTAAACTATAATCAAGTAAAAAAATTCTTAATTTCCTACTTTTAATATTTTATCTTTTTCTTCAAAAAATCAAACTTTAGACCTTTTTTCTGCATTACGACTGGCGATCGATATCGTTCAAAGAAGCCTCGATTTGTAAGCAAATACTAATTTACTCAGCCAGTTTCGGCTGCTGCATCATCACCAAACTCATGTCATATCGCTATGAAAGCCTTCCGGTTATCATACACGTACTGGTAACAATTGTATTATTTCGGTCTTTTCTCTGTAATTTAATTAATTAAGGCTTGTAACAAAATCAGTAAGGATTATTTACGTTTCTTTCCTTCTAGTTTGTTCCAAATAAATAAATAAATAAAAATAAAAAAAGATCTTTGATTAAAATGTATGAGTTTGTATTTTATACAACACGGAAAAAAAAAAAAAAACGCAAGGTAAAAGGAAATGTATTTTTTGTTCAAGTAATATTAAATGAGGCGAAAGTAGATTATTCCATTATTTCACAAATTACTCTACAGAAAATTCACATCAGTGATACTTGTTATATAAAAAGGAAGGACCTCTATAAGAAGTTTTGCGATAAACCTCCAATTCTGTAAATCTAGTCCTGATAACTGTCAAGGAACATGTGCGTTAGCTAGCTAAGAAGCAGAGAGCTTTCGACGACGGCTTTTAAATAGAAGCTGGTTCACAAATACTTTTTCTAGCAAAAAGTGTAATGTATAAAATTTGATATCAGTTGCATAGAATTTTGTAAATATCTTATGGAATCGTGAAAAAACTTGTATTTAGTTCAGAAATAATTTACATCAAATTTGCGTAGGTTGTGTCTCAACTATCACTTTCGTAATTTATTTATTTAATTGTTTGATTATTCTGTTATCTCACTTTCATACTTCAGAAAGATTACATAATATGTATAATATATCATTCAAAAAAATCTATGAGTTATTTTTTCTTAAAAACATATTTTTTGGCAGTTTAAAGAATCATTCATAGCTAATTGCCCCAAAAAAGTATGTTTAGAAAAATACATGGAAATTTGAATCCCATTTCTTTTATCAAACACCTTGAAGAGATGCTTTTTGTTTTCAATTTTCAGTAAATGAATTTCGTGTCCTGGCAACAACAACAAAAAATAAATAAACGCACACCTATGTCTTGATTCATTAAGTATTTTCTTTATTAAATAAACGCACAAATACCTCCGTGATTTTCATTTATGATGAAATAAAGTATTGGAAATTTTGCTATCATTTGGCCCTAATATTTTTAAATTACGTTGTTTGCATTTGCTTCCAGAAAAAGAAAATTCCAATTTTAGAAAATTGGAATTTCGGATCTTGGTAGAAAAGAGCAATTCGAAAATTTCAGTTTTAGGTAAAAGCTGCAATTTAACTTCAGGATAGATGCTGCATAAAGAACGTAACATTACCAAATTCTGTTTAACACTTAGAACATACCTCTAATTCTGTATTGTAGTTTTATGGATTTCGTAGCACTTCCTCTAATGAAAACATTTGTAGTATTTTGGAAAATTATACTAGATGAAATACTAGAAACAACAAACTACAGATACTAGGAAAATAATGTTAGATATAGGAAATAAACTATGCTTCTTTATTTAACCATTTTATCTGAAATATTACGTTAAAAATGGGTGTGTCTATAAGCTAAAGATGCAACTGTACATTCGAAGATAGGCAAGGTTGTAAAAACAATGAAAGAAACGCTTCTACTTACCGCAGCGTTTTACTATCAGACAACAGACGATAAGTTGGAACAATGTCAGCTGAATTCGCATGATCATGTTCGTCTTCGTTTATAATTAGAAAAGCGATCAATGTAATCATAATAATCCATCTATAAACCATATTCCGTTTAGAAACCTCATCATATGCCTTTTCTTTCCTTCCGTATAAGATTTTGGTAGATACAATCTAAGTAGAAAAGTGTTCTATTTTAGTTCTTTACCAGCGTCGGGGAAAACTTTCTGACGAAATGGCGTTAAAAATAATGTCTCCTCCTTCTCTTCTTCAAAAGCCTTCAGTTACCATTGTGGACATCTGTTTGAGTAGATAATGTCTAATGAAATTGCTATTAAGATATGAGTCGGGTGCATTTATGAAATGAAGATTGGCAATGTGCATTCAAGAAATGAAGTTTCTAATTATGATGCATGGAAAAATGTTGATGTGTTTCGAAAAGAAGAATGGAACTCAGACTAATTACAGCATGCCCCTTAATCTAATTGTAATATTATGAAATGTTTAAACAATGGAGTATGCAATTGATTTATTTTTGATATTTTCATTTAATGTGTAAAGTTTCAAATAATTTCATAAACCTTTACCATTTGAAGAATGTTTTCATTTTCTGCAGTCAATTTTACGTGAAATTATTGTTGAGAAGTGCGAAAAAGACTTTCCTTATTGCCATTTTCTTAAATTTCTCTGTAACTTCAGTTTTCTATAACTTCGGAAAAGAAGTACACAATACTTGCGTTAATTAATCACACTACTTTAGTTGATTATATGACTTTAATTAATCGCATTACTATAATAAAAGTTAATAATATCGTTACATGAGTTTTGCTTTTAAATTGCTTAGTTTTCTGTAAGCAATGTACTGTTGCAACACGAAAGCTAACATTACAAATTACAAATCTTATGACACTTGGAATTGATATAGCTTGCAGAACTGGTTGTTTTCTAGGGTTAATAAACGAATGAGCAACAAAATTGTAAAGTGAAATTACACGAAAAATAGGAAAACTGTGCTCCGTTACTTTAAAACAAATACTTAAAAGTCTTAACGAACCATTTACCATCTCGATACGTGTTGTCATTACCAACCGGAGGCCATCAGGAGATTTTAGCAGACTAATCGATTCGACCATCTTTCGAAGCCGTCGTTACTATAATTGCGAGGCAAGTCAGAAAGGAAGAAGTGTTCTTGCAGCAATCTATTCTAATGCAATAAATTATAGACGTGTCTAACAACAACAGCAACAACAACAACAAAAAAAAACTTATTATTTATAGCATTTGGAATAGAGTAATTAGTACACATGGCCATTGTTGACGGCTAAGATTTTCTATGTAATAACATAGTCAACCCCCTGAAAACAAAAAACTGCTGTAATGTACCTAGTTAATTCTTCTTTGTTAAATTAATAATTCGAATTCTTAAATTCAGTTTTTTAATCCAGACATCTTGTTTAAAAAGGAAAAAAACTTTGTTTTCATTTTCTAAAAGTAAATTATAACAAACGAATTAATTATCCTTAAAGCTCTAATAAATAAATTTGCACGTAGATCATAAATCGCGAACATTTTTAATGAAGTTTCACTCTACACAGACTATAATTTCTTTAGAAATTAATTTTTAATTACATCTAATTAACATAAGCATTTCTTCTGTCATCAAAATTTTATTACGAACAAACGCGTTCTGGAGATTGCGTTGTTGAAGATATAATTTAATATAATACATACATTGGGAGACATCTGTTTTATAACAACAGTAGTGACTACATGGATGTACGAACTTCCATAATTATCTTCATGACTTTTAGGGAACTTTTTAAAGGTTTCATGAACATGTGTGTTTTCACTAATGTCTAATAAAATTAGCAAACTTCTTTTTTTTCCCATTATTTTTCAAAGCTTGTTAAAATTTATTATTATTTTTTTTTTCATATCTGAATTATTTTCGAGCTAATTTCCATTATAATTCCGTTAATGACATAACGTAGAGTAATTTGATTCCAAAACCTTGAATTACATTCTGCTTTGCTAAACTTTTGATATAAATGAAAAATTTGTTTCCCGAAGTTTCATAAAGTAGTTGATGGTAGGAACGTGACGTTAATTTGATAACAGATTACCTTTTATTTATTTTTCAGCGAGAATTTCCTAGTTACTTAAATTTCAGAATTTTTGCCTTTGTATTTTATTTTATACTCATATATGTTATTCCATAATTTTTTATTCATATGTATCTTTAATAACTTTCATTCTTATTTTCGAGATTCACTACTTCTTCGCATGGCCTTTGATTAAACTTAAATGTAATTTTTTAGATTATCATCGTACATTTTAAACTTTTTAGTTTCCTAAATATAATCTTAATATTAACTTATTTCGCATATTTTCTGCTCATAAAAACATATTTATTTTCCGTAATCTAGTACTCAAGTTACTAATTTTGCTGACTTGTTTCATTTTATATACATTCCGTTTTTCGTAAATTTTTTAATAATTTCCAACATATTCTTAATATTAACTCATTTCTTACGTTTTCTATACATGGCCTTTAACTTTTGATGTAATTTTTAACTTCTTTCATACACTTTAACCTTTGTAATTTTCAGCAGTTTTAAAATTTTAACTGATTTATTATATTTTTCGACCATTCGAACTTGACATTTATTTATTATATAATTTAATTTAAAACATTTTTGATAATGTTATCTTTTTTTTAGTTTCTTCTTAATTGTAACTTATTTATCCTATTTTCTTTTCATAATGCCACATTTATTTTATTATCACTTTAACCACTTCAAAAATCATGAATTCTCGTTTTAAAAACTGAGTTGAATGTTTGGAAGTTTTTACTAGTAAAATGGATTCAAGGAGATATATGAACATTCACAAAGTTACTTTTAAACTTAAGCCTGCTCAAAGATATTTGGTGAACTCGACAACTTAAATCAACAGTCAGCTTCTGATCTTAGAAATTTTACTGAATGTTCGGAAATTTTTACAAGCAAAAGAGATTCGAAGACGCATGTGAAATCATACGAAGTTGTTTTTAAATAGTGTAGAGGTTCAAGAGTTACACTAGTGAGGATGCTTTGAAACAACGTTACATAACATTCGAATGGAGCATGTACTGACGCAAACTTGGGAAAATGAAGAAATGCTAAACAAAATAAAATGCTTAGTTTAAAAATATCAGTACGCTTAAGAAAGTTAAACATGCGAAAAGTATCATATGAAATTAAATGGAATAGTAAGTAAAATAAAGGTGGCACTATTAACAGAAAATTTAATAAATAACTTACAGTTATGGGAAGAAACTAAAAAGGATAAAACTATCAAAGATGTTTTAAATTAAATTGTATGATAATAACAACATAAAAGTGAAAAAGGGGCCAAGCTCGGGAACACTGACTTTCGGTGTAGTCGGGTCACTGACAAAAGAGTTGAGATCTAACGGGTGGCAAGTTCCATAGCATTTCCATCAATCATAGCTGCAGGAACGCACAACGTTCTTCAATTCACTTAAAAAACTATTTATTACTTTCTTTGATATCGTATTTCTAATTTGGCAAGTTATAATTGTCAATAACTTACGTTCCAAAAGTTTGACTCCTCCAATTAGAAATTAATATAAATGTTCAAAATCTTATTTTAAAGTATAGATTCAAGTTTCCTTTATTTTTATTATTATTATTATTATTATTATTATTATTATTATTATTATTATCTTCTATTGTCTTATTGCATCTGGCATCTGTTTCGTTTTTGAGTTACTGAACGGCAATGCTTTTATCGTTTCAAAGCTTCTTACATTCTTTTCGCGATACCGCTGTAGTTCGTTTATCGGTGTAGTTAGGCCTCGAACACACAACCAAAATGACCAAAAAAAAAAAAAATCTGAAAAGTTTCGGATTTTAATTACGTCCAAAGGGGCGTTTATTTAACATTTTATGTGTTACCTTTATTTATTAAATACCATGTTCTTCGCACTTAAACCAAAATTGATTTCAAGAGCAATATCGCAAACTAATTTTAAATTGAGCATATCCTTAGAAATTTCGGTACACACTCTCACACGTTGGAGATAAAAATGTTTTTCTGTACAACGTTGGTATTGCTGGCTTTGAAATCTTTAAGTTTGTTAATGAAAAATTCGTTAAAGTTTTAGAGAATAGTCTAGTCTAGTCTGAAAATCTATTGCCGGGATACCACATAAGATGCGGTGTATCCGGCTCACTGAAGTTAGCAACAAAGTGCTCCTAATGTATTTTTCCTGACAAGTAAGCAAGATAACTGAAGCAAGAGAGAAGAAAAATGAGAGTAGAGAAAAGAACAGGGGTGCCAGACACCGCAATGCAAAGGAACCAAGACCAACACGATGGAGAGGATATCTTGACAAGTCATAATTCATGAGTAAGTGCTATGAGTACATAGCAAAATACAATAAATCAAAATATAAGGAATATATAAACAATAATAATGAATAACAAATAAGAGTACATGAAACACAGCAATTTCAATAAATTTTAGAACATACTTATACAGTAATAGATGAAGTTAATATTTACATATATACACTGCAGCAATAACTGCAAAGTTCAATTATTATGTCGGGAAGTTTAGGTCCCTAGTCAAATGTGCCGCAAGAGGTAATCTTCTTCAAGGGCTACGTAGTCAAAAACTGAGAATTTATTTAAGTGTTCACATCTTAGTGCCTTTTTAAAGAAATTTCTATTTAGTCTGTGTAAATATTCATTCAGGTATTCAATCCTGAGATCCTTATGCAGAGTTTCATTCTTGACGTTGAAATGAGCGTTCGTAATAAGTCGCAAGGCCTTGTTTTGTAGTATTTGTAATTTTTCTATATCCTTCTTAGTATAGGTGGCCCAAGCTGGAGAGGCATAAGTCAGGATTGGTCTAATTTTAGAGAATATTGTTGCGAATTTCACATTTATTTGGCTATTTATTTATAATTGTAATTAAAATTCCTTTTTATTTTCCCGTGCAACGCAGACGATTTTTGAAGAAAAAGCTACGTCCAAAAAAAAAAAAAAACCAACAAAGAAACATAAGGACTAAATTGAAAAGTGATACGCCGTTTTTTGTGAAACAACGTAAAACGCCCAAACGAAAGTAATAGTCCTTCGGAACTAAATCTCTTTGGACTAAAAACAGCCAGTACTTTCGCGATACCGCTGTTGTTCGTTTATCGATGTAGTTAGACCCCAAACACACAACCAAAATGAGAAAAAAAAAAAAAAGCCAGTCCTGCATTCTACCTTTGCGCTATCAATTCTTCTGTTACAAACAAGTTTTTATTTTTTACTTTCGGCAAAGTTCGTTAGCTTCTGAGAAATTGGCGATCAGTGCAACGCCATCTATTGGTGGCGTTGTCAAATGCTCGTTATGAGTATTATTTGGTTTAACCTCGATAATAATGCAGTTTTTTTATTTTTTCCTTTGTATGTGTCTAATGCCAAATTTTCAAAATTCCAACCTTGATGCCAAATTTGAAGTATCTAATTCATTTATAAGCGGTCTAGGTTTTTGATGGGTGAGTCAGTCAGTGAGTGATAAAAATGACGCTTTTCAGACCTTGATAATTCCATAACTATGAGAAGTATATTAATGAAATTTGTGATTGTATTGATTCTTCTTTGAATTGTGATTCAAAGAAGCTCTATTAGACATACAAAATAGTAAGTTTGTAGGTCTAATAGTTTTTGAGAAATGGGGGCTCGAAAGTAGCTTGAAATGCTTCGTGTATAGTTATGGTCCGCGTTTAGCAGTTTTTTTCCGTTTGCCACGAACTTGGCTGAATAATCTATGAATATAAAATATATGGTCGGAAAATATAATAAATCAGTTAAAATTCAGACTATTTTGAAAATTATAAAGGTTAAAATGTAAGAAAGAAGTTACAAATTAACATTTAAAATTAAGTAAATGTAACGTGCATGGTCACAAAATATAAGAAATGAGTTAAATTTAAAAATGGGTTGGAAATTATTAAAAATTTATGAAAAGTAAAATGTATGTAAAATGAAATGAAGCGGCAAAATAACATTAAGACTAGGAAAAATTAATATGTTTTTATGAACAGAAAATACACGAAAAAAATTTTAATGAAGAAGATGCATGAAACCTAAAAGTTTAAAATGTAAAGTAAAAATTAAAAATTTACATTTGAAATTAGATAAAGTCGTGCGAATAAACAGTGAATGTAGAAAATAAGAACTGAAATTATTATGGATGCATCTTAATAACGATTATGGGATGTATACTGTTGCATACGTACGGGTTCGTAATAGATTGAATGTACAAATCCGATAAAAGTGTTAATAAAATTTATTCTTATTAAAAGAAATATAACAGAACGCTGGAATTTTCCTCAGGAGATATTCGTACAAGTGTTCCCAATATCACGCGATATAATCAGTAGTTATATTTTCAAGCTACTAAAAATGTTAAAATATAACGCAATGCAAAGAGAAAGCTAATCTGATTTATTTCAGTTCACGCGGAACTCCAACTCCAACAACAATAACTAAGCAACTGACTAAAAAACAACTAATGAGATGTGTCTCTCCCGCTTTAAATAGTTTTCAACCGGCCACACGAGATAGTTCTAGCATTTTCTGCTTCTCGAGATTTTTGGAAACCAATAAGAGGATGGAATTACGGTTACAGATAACATTGTACTCAATTACATTGATTCAGTTCCAAAACAAATTACCGAGATATCCATGTATTCAATGTTAAATGCACGTGCTCCTGTTTTTTTACGTTTCTGGCATAGCTTTCTCTTAAAATTTGTCTCGAACTGCATTGCATGGGGGAATAAGACAATTTTAATTATAATTCTACTAGAATTAACTATCTAAATACAAAATTCGTAACAATACGAAGAAAAATAACAAAGGCTAAAAATCCTAAAATTTAGGTAGGAGAGGAAATTATCGGTTAAAAATAAATAAAAGAAATCTATCAAATTGTAACGTCTAGTTTTTATTGTCTCACTCACACTGTCCTTATAGCCCTTATGAGTGAATTGTGGCTGTGCGTTTCGCTTGCAAGTTTGCAGCATTCACCACCCTTCTGTAGCTGAATCGACTGTTTCCTGCTACTGTTGCTTTTCACTGTCTGTCAGTGCCAATAATAAACAATTTTGTTTTCCTTTTCTTTAACGTGCTATCATCTAATGAGGAGATCTACGTATGTGCGGCATCAAGTGTAAAGATGTATTTTTGTTTGAAATAATGGTGTTCAATACGTTTCCAAGATTTGTTTGGCTCATAAATGAAAATTTCAGTTGAAAAGCTATAATAAAATTTTTATTTACTCGCGTTCTAATTATTTATCCTAATGCTTCATTTATTGTGAATATAATCCCTCCCCCACCCACACAAAAATTTTAATTTAAATGCTCGACCACGAAATTGTTAGAATAATTCTCAGATCGTGGCAGCTTCTCAAACTTTCTGCGCGCTTTCTTTACGTGGTTATTGCACTGCGAATTTTGCCGTCGGAAAAAATCATGGTTCTACTTGCAAGAAGCTCATATCTGAATCACAACACGCTAAGATTTGCCATGAATGCGTGACAGTAAGACAGAGAAGAAGCAGTTTAAAGTGAAAGAACTGTCAGATTCCTACCAAAGAGAAATGATAAATGGCTGTTCCATAGTGGTTATTTAAATCAGTTTGTCTCAAGTCATGCTTTGTTTCCTTCTTATTTCCTTTAGATAAATCTTTCTCCTTCAGAGCTGTGCGTGTGTGGAGAAAAATGAGATCGAATCTTTTTAGTCTTATCACAACGAAATTTCATCTTAAAAAAGCACCAAGCAATTGATGTTCTTACGTGATATACAGATTTGAAACAACTCAACTTTAAAAAAAACTTAGTAAAGTACAATTATAAAGCTATTATCAATTTACTGAACTGACATATATCATGTCTAACAACAATGAACTTTATCGTAAATTATAGATATTATTCATAGAGCTTTTTATGACTTTTTCCAGAAGCTCTTTCCTTTTCTGCATATTTTACATAGAGACAATTTGCTATATTTTACCTCTGAGATATCTAGAAATGTTCAGAATTTCAGAATTTGATTGTAAATTGTGTTACCATATTATATTTTTTTATATTCTACTATTTTATCATGCATGAACTTCTTATATTTACTATTTATACTGCAAAATCCCATTCACATTGCAAAGCTCTTTCGCACAACCGCCGTTTGATTAGGGACAAGAGGGATATGAAGGAAAAAACCTTCAGGATCGGTTCAGATGCACATCGTCTTCCAACCCTAACCCATCAGCCACTGCGAGCAATGATGTCACAAACGTGAATCTGATTGGCGGATTTCTAAGTTTTATTTACATCTTTCTTGACACATATTTAGTTTACTATTGCTGTAGAGCTCTACACGAGGCCTCGACGCCATCGGAGTTTTTGTCATGGCATCTCTGGATTGGCATATTTGGGTCCTAAAATTCTGTCCATTTGGTCATAAAACTTGAAAGTAATTTTACCGCCGGCTCCAGATATTCTTAAATGGCACTTTGGCAACACAAAATTGATGAAATTACTAATTTTTAAATTTATTGCAAAAAAAATGTCTTAATAACCTTACTACTCTGAAGAGAAATTTTGAACTGACTTTTCGCAAAAATGAATAAAATGACAAATTAATATTATTAATATTTATTATAAATGTTTTAATATTGTTACGTTTTTCTCTTCTTCGCACGTACGTTTAAGGGTTCACGGATTTGGAGTGATTAACACTTGATGAAATATCAAAACACATTTTATTGGCCAGTATTTTTCAAGACAGCTCCAAAATCACGCTTACAGTCGTCCTAAAACTACTATAAACACACTGAGACAATCAGCGACACAGCCTTCAGGCTATCAGGCGACAACGGTGTAGGCTGCTTCACGGCAAGGTACCAGAGTACAGCTCCTGACTCTGCTTGGTCGCTCTCGGAATGCTACATACTATCGAGACTCTACACACTACAACTCGCGATGCACTCGACGATACGATCGAACCTTGCTCCCAACTGGGTTCGGTCGTTCCCGAAGCTCAACGCACTCTAAGCTAAAATTGGTCAATGCACTATCTCGTGATACATAAGAGATTCTGCACTCGACGACCAACTCGGCATTAGACCACGAGACACTCGCTCACTGACTCTTCGCGTACCAGCAGGGTTTATATAGCTTTGGCTTGTGTTCGAGAACATTCTGGGCTAAACCAGTAAGAATTCGTTCCAGAAGGTTCCCCATCCGTCTATGGCATATCGCCAATTTTGTCGCCAAATGGGAGATTTCTCGCCAAATGGGGCAACCCTGCCTTCTCTTGCCATTTTCTGGAAACCCTAAGCCTGCTTTGCGAGGAAGCTATCTTACCTCGCCTGGATATTTCGTAACAATATTGATTATAAATGTTTTAGAAACTATATTATAATTAATTTATATATTAAAATTGTTTTCAGCGGGTTTTACAAAACAAAAACAGGTAAGGAAATATTTTATTTGCATTTTATAATTTTTGCAACCT
>KK120281.1:114300-143171 GCA_000611955.2 Stegodyphus mimosarum | reverse complement strand
TATATATATATGTATATGTACCGAAATTCAAAAATAAAATTTTTAAGAAATTTGAAATGATTTAATGACCATTTAGGCAGTTTAGATTCTTTAAACTGCGTTTTCTCAGTTTGCATCTTTTTACTTAAAGTCCTAACACTCGTACAGATACGGACTAAATTATTGAATACTTTTGCTGCTTATTTAAAATTATATTCTGTAGAGAAAAAAGGATAGGTTTTTGCAAAATACTGAAAAGAAAAATTATTTGAAGTGAAAATGTGATTCAGATCATGTTTGTTTCAAAGTTTTTACGTAAAAATGTACTTTTATTTTTTCCTCAGAAACTAATTCATTAAATATAAAACGATCCTTAAAATTATTAAGAACGCTCTAATAAAATCAATAAAAAAGTTTGGGGTGAAAAGGTTGAAAATTTTAGGAGAAGAAAGACATTTTAATTGTTATATTTTTCTTCAAAACATTTTAATTTAAAAAAAAAATTTGCTGGAATTTTTTTTTCAGCTTAAAATTATTTTGTCTTACAAAAACATTTAATCATATTCATAAAAAGTAGACGAAAGTTCTTAAATAAAAACAAATAAATAAAAAAAAATCATTCAAAAGGTACCGAGTTCCCTTGTCGCGTTGAAACCGATATGCGCATCTAAGCGCCTGAACGGCATTTTTGGAAAAGTATCAGGTAACCTTGTCTGTATTTGTTTATAAATTTCTGTACCTCGAACAGTTCTATCTATTTTTTTTCGGATGCTATCGCATCCCCAGACATCTATTAACGCGATTGTTTTGCTGACAGTCCAGCGAACAGTCAGTTGCACGTCAGCCGTGCTGTTTACTAAAATTAAGTGAACCACGCAATTGCGCATTATAGTATGGGAAATCTCCCCATTTCTCCTGCTCCAGAGAGGTTGGAGCATTCTACCAAATTCTACCTCCAATTTCGAGAGGCAGTTGATGCTTTTTCGCCGTGTGAATGGGGCACGCTGGAAGAACCGATTTTCGCTACCGGTCGAATTGGCTGATGTGATTGGGGCCTAAGTTACTGTTTTATATCAATAAGACCTCTGAAATTCTTTGAAACATAACTTTCAAAATTCCTTCATAACATTATGTTATGAATACCATATTTCATACGATGCTTTTTAAATTTATAAATGAATAGTGAACACAAAACAGCATCTAATAACCGATTGGTATTGCGCTGATGTCACAATTCACTAGTACCTTAGCATGGTATTGCGCTCATCTCTCATTTCATTGGTACCTTAGCATGGTACTGCGCTGATATCTCAGTTCACTTATACCTTAGCATTCTAATGCATGCGCACAAAGCAGGTATGAGTTACGCCATCTATATTGTGTATAAATGAGAAGACTGTACAACGGGTTTCTCATTTGGAAATCGCATTTTAACGTAGCTTGTTTGTGCGCAGGTCGTGTTATGCCTCGTGTAAAAAGAAGAAACTCCGACCAGTAAGTGGCGGATCTCGACCCGGCAGGATCGGGGCCTATCGGAACAACGGTTTATCATTCGGCGACACTGCTATTCATATTGATCAGAATTCCATGACTATCATGCGAATATGCTGTCGTTGGTTCCAGGATTGCCACGCCGAACGTCATGCAGTCTCAGCGACCCCAGGCTACTAATGCTGAAGAAGACAGAGCTGTGAAAAGGAAAAAAGACTGAAACTTAGAATAGCTGTAGACTTAGAGATTATCAAGCCGATGGAGTGGTGCCCGGAGGCAAAGGTGACTCGTGTATTTTTATTATTATGTATATTTAGCAAGCGTTCAAATCAATGCTTTGTCCCTACGCTTTGTATAAAGCCAGGCGGGGACAGCGGGGGTTACGCCCGCTTAGACGAGGGTCTCTGGACCATAAATGTCTTACAACCCTGAATGGTATCCCATGACTGGAGTCTATGTCTGGCGTAATGTAGACTTGGGAAAGAAGACCACAACGAATTTAAACCTTACGGTGCTAAAATCTCCAATTCAAAAAAGGGAAGCATATGAGGACGAACTCATTAATAGTGTTTCCGAAGAAATAATAAATGATGAACTGTAGGAAGATAGATGTAAAGAGCAACAGAAAGAGCCAGAAGAGAAAATAGAATAGTTGACCTAAGGAGATAGATAATTAGAATTAGAATAGCTAAGGATCGAAGAAACGAGCAGGTCATCGCCTACGGTATCGGAGAATTCGGAGTCAAGCAATAAGCAGTTTTACTGTGAGATACAAAAGATTATTCAGAAATTTGAATCGGATAGTAGAAACATTTCTTTGCATATGATAATGCTTGAAAGACAGGTGAAGAGGCTGGTATTAAAGAGACAGATTGGGTAGTTTATGTATTAGCTCTGTTGCCCATGGAAATCATGCAATTTATATCCAAAGAACTCGAAACAAAAGTCCAGCGAATACACCCAAGTAAAAGCTTTTGCTTTTAAAAAGGATTAAACTGAGCCTCAAGAAATTCTGAATTAAGTTATTCAACAACAGCGGCCAAATGAAACCTGGAGGTGTTTACATGTTGCTTTGAAGAATTATTTAGATGAATGGCTGTGATCTAGATATAATTAATTTCAAGAAACTTAAGCATGTAGAGCCATTAGGTGATTTTGGAAGCTAGAGATGTGAAAAATGAGCAATGCCCTCGCCGGGACTCGAACCAAGATCTCTCGAATACGCGCCGAGCGTGCTGACCACTACACCACGAAGGCATAAAAAGAAGGCGGAAGAAACACTATAAATACTTTTAAAGGGCGACTGGGGATTAGGAGACCCAATCGCCAAATCCTGGTGGTGGAGAATCATTATCCATCACCTTTTTTAGTTCAGGCATCACTGTAAAGACATCAGGGTTTTTTTAAAGCAGGAGAGAAGAGAAATGAGTTATGCCCTTGCCGGGACTCGAACTACGAACCTCTCGAATACGCGCCGAGCGTGCTGACCACTACACCACGAAGGCATGAGAAGAAGGCGGGAGAAATGCCTTATAAGTATTTGATGGTTACTGATCAAATAACGCATCGGGTAAGAAGCGAGGTTCGAGAGCACCTGCTGGATGACTAGAGAAAGGGTATCCCTGGGACCAAGTTTGGCAGATATGCTAGATGACGATGAAAATGTCAGAAGAACTCGAAAGAAATTAACCAGCCTGGAGTATGAACATTGAAAAATTAGAGAGAAAAACTTGTATTCTTTTTACAAAGATAGAAAATGGAATCAAGAGGGGAAAAAATCCGGCTTGGAATAAACATAAGGAAGTAGTGATAAGACATTTGAAAAACGAAAAACTCCTAAATATCCTAAATGCGGATCAGAGAAACACTTTAGATTACAGTGTCCGGAACTTGTAAGAGATAAGTCATCAGCGGTGGTACACAACGTTTGTTAACATAAAACTGCAAAAGAATAAATTTTTGTCTCCTGTTATCTCGGATGTGGGCATAAACAGCCGACCTGTCCAACTTTTACCTGATACCGGTGTGAGCCGCTCTTTTTTCCTGAGATATTTTGAATTGATTTTGCTTCCTTTAATCCTTCTTACCTTAACTGATTTTTCTTCTTTTTCCTAAAACAGTTACTGCTTTAAACAAAGTTTCCGATTTCTATCTCAGTCTGGCCTGTTTATTTAAGACAGGGGTCCCCAACCCTACGCCCGCTGGCGCCGTTGCGGACCATGCGTTTTACATGCTGCCGCTGCCGGGAGACCGAGATAAAAAATTATTTAAGTTTTCAATAAAATATTATGTTAGATTTTCATGGTTAGTTAATTTATTAGAGAAATATAAGCGCATTTCCTCTAAAAAATTTTTGTTTACAATTACATTAATTTTTGTTTACAATTACATTCTCCCACCTTCTTTGCATTCCTTCGTGGTGTAGTGGTCAGGACGCATATTCCAGAGGTCCAGAGTTCGAGTCCCGGTGAATGTGTTCCTCATTTTTCCTCTCTCTTCCTTGGAATTAACCTAATGTCTCTACACACGGTTATAATTTTAAATGCCGTTCCAGACGTCCCGGTCAGGCTATTTGTTAAAAAAAGCAAAATATCAAGCATAGATTTCTTTAAACTACCTTTAATGCCTCACTCTACAATTGTACTGATGCTACTATTCAAGCAGGTCATGCTATGTCAGTACAATAGTACTGATGCTACGAATACAGTAGTACTGATGCCTTTTAATAAAGTTACTAAATACTTTTCTCACTATAACTCATAACTGTGCAGTGTCTGATATATCTGTGGACTCGAAAATCAGACAGTTCTAAGCCATGTTTAAACTGAGTTTGTATATCTTTTGAAATGGCAAGTATTCTTGTGACGGTGTTATCTGACAACTGCAAGTCTTGAATTCTTGACGTAATCTTACGTTTATTAGAAAATCCCTTAGTAATCGGCACCAGATAAAAATGCTTCTTTCACGTTTTCTTCTTTTTTAGCACATATGAGAAATTTTGAAAGATGCAGTAGTGATGCTTTACCATTTTACCACACGCTTAGTGAAAACTAACTATTGAGCAAATGGGTTTGATTTTATTTGATATTGATTTTTTTTCTTACTTCAGATTTAAGGAAACAAATCGTATTTAAACTGGCATGAATTGCTTAAGAGTGACAATAGACTTATGATTTTTAGCACTGTGACTCTACTGCCTCACAACAAATATATTTAACTTTAAATTTGACGAAACGATATGAAGTAGAAGATCCCAATAATAAAGTAGGAGAAAAGGACATTAAAAATATAAGCATATAACCAGCAGTAAATAGAACACGACAGTTAGGCATATGAAACCAAACCGAACCTGCGTATATGGCATACCAATGCAGAAAAATCAATTACGCTTTGCATCCAATACCATCTACGAATAGTAGCATCAGTACAATAGTAGAGTGAGGCATTGCAAGTAAAGAATTCTTTTGGTAGCTAATTTTGACTGTCGACACAGTAATGGGTAAATACTCATTAAAGTGCGATGGGCTTTTTCTTTGACATAATTTACGTGATACGCAAAATTTAATCTTTGGTCGAGATAGACACCTAAATATTTGACGAGGCAGTCCCGTGACACGATTTGACCATTCATGGTTATTTTTTCAGTATCTTGAGGGATGTTTCCTTTTTTGAAATAGATTATTTTAGATTTTTCTGGGTTTATTTTAATTTTCCATCCGGAATACCAAGGAGAGATATAATTGATTGCATATTGTAGCTTGTCTCTGGCATGATAAGGATTTAATGAATGAGATAAAAAGGCCGTGTCATATGCATAACAGGCTGTAAAAATATTTTCCATGCTTGGGAGATCGTTAATGTAGATATTATAAAGTAATGGAGAAATAACAGATCCCTGTTCAAGACCTGCTTGAATTTTTCTAATAGTTGAAAAATTATCCTGGATTCTGACCTGAAAAGTCCCATTGTTAAGAAAATCTGCGATTAGATGAATGATGGCAGGAGGAAAGTTTAGGTTCATGAGCTTTACGATTAGGCCATAATGCCAAACTTTATCGAAAGCTTTTTCGACATCCATGAAAATAGCTGCAACAACTTCTTTTTGTTAAACTTCTCGCCGATGTATTCCACGATACGAGCAATTTGTTGTGTCGTAGAAAAACCTTGGCGGAAACCGAATTGATGGTCTTGAATAATATTGTTTTCTTTAACAAAATTGGAGAGCCTGATTTCGATAAGCCTTTCGAAAGGTTTGGCAATTTCTGGAAGAAAGCTGATCGATGTATAGTTGCTCGTCATATTTCCGGGTTTTCCAGGTTTCTTAATAACGGTTATATTACATGCTTCCAATTTTTGGGGAACGTGTTGAAGCGTAGACATGCATTGAAGATATTTGTGATAAGTACAATACCTTTCCTAGGAAGGTATTGTAAAGCCTTATTAGTAATATTTTCATACCCAGATGTCTTTTTGGGGTTGAGCTTCTTAATTAATTTTTGAATTTCCTTCGGTTAAGTAGGCTGATTAAGAGTATCAGGATTCTTAAGAGAGGAAATCTGTCACGTGACTGATAATATTGTAATCAATGGGATGATGGAAATTATTTAAAGTGAATTGGCGTTCAAAGTTGTCCGCGAAGATATTTGCTATTTTAGTTTGATCATAAATCTTGGTGTTATTTTCATCAATGACGGGACCAATATTAGATGAAACTTTTAAGAGAACTTTGTCAATTTTCCACACAGAGTGATCTGCGTGTGAAAGGGTTTCTGTGAAGTTGTCCCAGCTGTTGTTTTTGTATTCAAGAATAAGCTTCCTTAGATTTCTATTTGCTGCATTAAACCTTCTCTTGTCGTGGGTAGAGTGGCTTCTTTGGTATATTTTCCTTAGCCTGTTCTTTTCAGTAATTTTCTGTCGGATGTTGTGTGGGAGCGTGAAATTGGTTGGTTTGGGAGCTATTTTAGATTGATTGATGGCTTTGGTGATTTTATTGCTAAAATAGGCAGTAGCAACGTCTATCTCGCTCTTATTTGTTAATTTGACTGATGCAGAGAGGTTATTTTCAAAAATATAGAACTTTCCTGGTGAAATCCAAACAAGATTATCATTATAATTTCCTAATTATAAAGCAGTGGCCAATGAAATGAAATATCAAATATCACGTTGATTTACATTAATTAAAATTTTTATAATTTAACAATTACATTAATTTTAATTACTTAACAAGAATTACATTTTTTAATAAGATGTTTTGTACCAACGAAATGTAAATCAAAGACTTTGTAAACTTTTGTCTGGATTATTTGCTAATTATTTATTTTACATAAGACTGTAGTCTAGAGTTTTTATGTCCTAAATTATAGTTTTGGGATATTTTTATACATTATATGCGTTATTAACCATGTCAATCTACAAATTTATTTCAAAAAATAAATGTGCCCTCCCTCTCTCATCGGTATTCTAGAATGTGCTGTAAGGTGCAAAAAGATTAGAGATCCCTGATTTAGCTGTTCTTCTTAGTCGTTAACACATAAAATTTTAGGTATGTTACAAGTGAAAATCTCATTGAAAACCCATTACCAGGAAGTGGAAATTTTGAGGTAGTAAAGCACAGGAAAATCATTAATCTGAAGTAATCAACCATTAATAATTAAATCACTAATCTAAAGTAATCAACCATTAATCTAAAGTAATCAACCATTAATCTGCCTGAAAGATATGGAAGAAAAAGTTGAAGGACTCAAAAAATGAAGTGCTGTTACAGCTACTACATTTTCTAAGACATGGAAATCTCAACATGGAAATCTGAAACGCTTCTGAGACTTCAAATGGAGTGAACGCCCTAGAATGAAAATAAGAATGAAGAAGTCAAAACAAATTAATACTAAATAGGGAACTTAACCATTTTGGACATGATTAAAGCATCGCCGATATGAATAAGGAATCCAAAGAGTTAAAACAAACTGTTCCCAGTTTTTCGAGTCAGAAAATAGAGTTCTTAGAGAAAAAAGTTAATACCGAATTGGCCATTATAAAATACTGTAATGAAGCAAGAAAAATTTTATAAAAAAATAAAAGATTTCAAAATGAATTAGGAAGTGTGTAGAAGTACTAGTGTAAATAATGTTAATGTTTGATCATCCCATCTTATTATGAAACTTACCCTAAAATGGAAAATTATCATGGAAGAGTGTAAAACTTAATCCGAAATTATTTCGGAAGTTCTAGTCTGTTTCTTTAGAAAAGGCACTTCAGAATCATTTTCTCCCTCCTGGCTGACTCGCAATCTTGATACCGACAACTGCGGTAGATGGTCGAGTTCCTCAACTTTTCTTTACCACTCTATTTCCATTTAGCATATTTTGTTTCGTGAAAACCGCGCGAATGAAGGTTGACTTAAACCACAATCTCAAATGAGGAGAAAATGTTAAGTAATGCATGATGATGACAACATACTATACCATGTTGCGGAGGGTCGAAAAGGCCTCTAAGTGCCTATTTTAAAGTAATAGACTGTAACCGATGGTACTGTGTCTTTCAAATCTGATATATAGTCCCGTTTCTAGAAATAAAAAATACGGACATGTTACAAATGCTTCCAGGAGTAAAATGAGCGCATATTTGTCAAAGCGGAGATTGAGTAAATATCTTCTAAAAGATTGCCACTGACTGGAGGCTGAAATTCAAACAAAGAAGAGACGGTAAGCATTTGCTCTGAATTAATTCTTCAGCCTTTTTGGTTCAGATTTTTTATTCCACTTATTTCAACTAGTTTTAATGGCATCTAATTACTTACTAATGAGAATTATTAAATGTAATAGTATTTTTCATTAACATGCATTATTTCTTTTTTAACTGAAACTTTGGAGCAACTAAAACTCCATTTTGACATTCTACTGGATCTTACAAATTAGTATACGATGAGGACAGAAGGAATTTTATTTCCAATATTCTTTTGTTAGGCTCAATTAAGATATGAGAAAAAGATTGTGTGAAATGCTGCGATACCGCAATAGTTATACTAGGTTTCTGTTATTTGTATTAATACTTTCTAGTCCTGAGATTGTTCCATTTAGAGCATGAGATTTTAGAATTAGCGATGTGATGTTTCCTGGAATAAAAGAACATGTAAACTGGGAAAGAGGGCATAAAATGATTTGTTTCAGTAGATACTCCGGGAGGCCTGTGTTAATTTAGCGGCTGGGCTGACATCAAAAAACCATTGAATGTGCCAAGATATGAAACAGCTGAGTTAGTAACTGGATCTCGGCAGGGATGACGGAGAGCAGAACTGGCCTTGGAGTCACTAGTCTAAAAAAGACAAAAAGAGATTAGTATGTAATACTTTCATATAAAAGCCAGGTAGCTAAAGCACGTTCTAAAAGCTGCTGCAATTCAACGGGTATATAAATATGTAATGAATAGTAAAATTGTTTGATAGTAATATAACGAAACAGCAACTTAAGATTAAAGAAGCAGTAAGTAAACCACTGCGATGATAGCACTAACCTCTTCTAGAAAATGAAAAAATTGAAATTTCTTTGGTTTTATGATCCTTCGTTTTTAAGATTATTTTTCAGCAATAGTTTATTCACTCCGTCTTTTAATCATATGTTGCTGTTTCGGTGAAACATGTTTAAAAATTTCACTATTTATTATATTTTCTTTTACTTACAAAAAAGGAAGTGTACTTCTACTTTAATGATTCCCTCTTCAGAACCTTGTAGTTGTTTTCTAAAATGGCGTCTGATGGGGGATTAAAAATTGAAAATCCCGGAGAAACGATAGATTCGTTAAATAGAGAAGTCGAGAGTTTGAAAACGCGTTTAGAAGAAGAAAGAAAAAAATTAAATGATGTATCTTGTAAGAGAATATTTACTGTTTATATAATTTTAGGGGTTTTTGAAAATTAAAACAAGCATAGTCAGAGTTGTGTAATTGTTTGTTTACTTCCGAAGAGCGGGTAAATATATTCTGATGACAGGACTTCTGATGACGAAATACATACACCGAAGAGAGATACTTATTATTAGTTAGAAGAACATCTTTGTAGTGGATTGTTGGGAAGACGTTATAAATTTAATTGTTAGATAAGTTTCTTATTACGATTTTCATAAATTACAATACATAGTTGAAAAAAATATATTTTGATTATGCAATTAACATACTAGAATAAACATTTTCGGTCTCGGTCCTTTCGATTCTGTTAATTTTAATGTGAGCTTTAAAACTTAACTTGCCATTTGAAATTTATATATTTTTATGCCCGCTAGACTATTTTAGCAGTATTTTTATGTTATCTCAAATTTTGACAGTATGGCGTGTTTTATTTAATCACAGATTGCTGTTAATACATTTATGTTTGCTTTTTATAATCATCTATAAGTGATGAATGATCACAACTAAATTATTAAAAAAAAGTTAACATGTACATCATAGTTTAAGAGCCTATTTTTTAATATCTATTTCATTAACATTTTGGCAGTTTTTATTGTGTTAATCTTTAATTTGAAATATAGTTTAAAATTTTAAAAACTTATATTTTGAAGTATGTAATGCTTATAGCAGATGGAAAGCAAATTTGGAAATGCAAATAATTGTTGTATTTCAGCTTTAATATGTATAAATCTTTAATGTTTGTTTGGTACTAATTTCTCATGGAAAGGGTTTTAAAGTAATTTCTAATGAAAAGCATTCTGTGCATTTTGAGAGACTTCTCCTTGTTTTGAATCAAATTATGTTGCATGACTTTAGTAGGTCAGTCTCTTTAAATAAGTAGTAAACGAGATGTTTAGTGTCATCTTTTTTAACAGAATAGATGGTAGATTTGAGAGATACATGCATAAAAATTTTTAAATGATAAAAATTTAATAGAATTCAGTTAAGACAGAAAATTTTATGAAGAAATCCAGTTAAACTATTTCAAGTAATTTTAGAAGTAAACTTGGAAGAACAAGTGAACATCAGCATTCTGTATTAATGGAATATTTGTTCATTTCTTGTTTGCTGATGTAGTAAAATTCCAGTTTACTAGTACAAAATAATACTTTATTTTTTATCCCTTCTTAAGATGCTATATCAGGTTATGCTAATTGTTCTGGCTGTTAGATTAACATTGCATAAATTCTTCATACATTTGAAAGTTATTTTCTTTTTGTTACTCATGTTCGTAGTTCAGTTCTTAGATTCTATTGCAGATCTAAATTTAATCCTCCCTTTTTTAGTAAAATTTTTCCAAGAGTTGCCTGTTGGCACATAGTAACATATAATTGATAAATAGTCTGTTCATATATAACATAAATATTTGCAAACTATTTGCAATATTCATGCTATCAGATAAACAACTATTTGCAATATTCATGCTATCAGATATATTTAGTGATTAGGTGCCAATTAAATGTGAAGTCAGCTTTGAAATTTTGTATTAAATTTTGAACAGGAATGGAGAAGTTAATGAATTATCCATTGGTTGTATTGTTTTTACTAACATTGAATTGATGAAAAATGTTTATTTGGCCTATCTTTAGGTTTCATAAGTGCTCTTCTGTTCATAAATAACAATAATTTGAAAAATAATGAAAAACAGGGAAATGTAGAAGAAAGGAATAAATATGGCTGATATGTACATTTTTACTGTGGGAGAGGGTGACATTCATGATCAAAGTGATAGCTGAGTATGAAGTCTGTAGATGTATACAGCAGAAAATCAGAAAGTACCAATGTAATTCTTCTAATATCTGCTGTTACATCCTCTGTGCTTAGGAAAAAAAAAAACAATGCTGTCTGTAGGTATTTTGCCATCTTTTTCCTTAACATGGTGATGAGCTCTGTATTGGTTTGAGGGTAATTTAGCTTGGCTAACAGATGGGTTTCAGATTTCTCTCTGAGTTGCTTAAATGGATATTGAATTCATTTATTCCCATTTCCTCAGCCACTCAGTTGTAATTTTTACCTTGTGAATGGGTTTGCTAAAATTCTAAAAGGGACCAGACTGTAGCTCTAGGTTAGGAAGAATGAAATTACCTATTGCTCCATGAGTTTCAATATTCAGGATTCTGGATAATTCTGGATGCAAAACTAAATATACCAAGAAAAAAGACTTTATATGAAAATTTCTTTACCAAACTTGGAGACAATACCCTTCAACAAGAAGAGTTTTCCTGGAAATTTTCATGTCTGTACTCATCTATCAAACTCCCAAAACATATAGAATGATTCTTCACCCCAATGAGATTTTCATGCATTATTCTAATGCCCACTTTGTGCAACTATAATTGATGGCAGCATTTCATTCAGTGATTTGTGTTTCAGCCTTTCCATGGAATTCAAATACAAACATCTCTTGACAGGTGGTACAAGAGTTTGCAAAACTTCCTACTGGCTTCAGCGAGCCTGTAGCCAGTAGTACTATTGATGTCATATCAACAATTTTTTAGAAAGGAGTTTCAGAAAAGGCCTACTAGTTTAACTTCACGATCTGAAAACATACCAAAAATCGTATGTATGGAATCACTGCATTTTGTAGGAGCAAGTAATTACACTGTGCTTCACTTAGCATGTATCAGTCATGATTTTGGGAGCAGACACTGGTATATGTATTTGTATGTTCTAGTTTCTCTTATGTTTTTTTTTTTTTTTTTTTTTTTTTTTTGGATCATGAGATGTGCAAGCAAAACTACTTGCATTCCACTGTGTGAGCCATCATTAATGAATGTACCAAAATTGAGAGGATTTAAATTGTGCATTTTTTATGCTACTTAACTTCCTCCATGTTGAATTGTAATTAATATTATTAATTGGTTGCATTTACTACTTGTTATTTTGTTTTTGATATCATATGGATGCTGAAGTAAAGTCTTTTAATGGTTTCATAAATTGCTTGTAAAACTTTCAGTTTTAAGAGTCATAGGATCTTATTTTTGTAAAATTAATTTTTATAAGCATATGGACAGGGGAATATTTATTCTAATTAAAATTACCAATTTTTTAAAGTATAAGAATTTTCTTCTTTTGGGAGGGAAAAAAGTTACATTCCTTTCTATATAAAATTTTAAAAAATAGTGATGCTGAAATTTTGATAATTATAAATTTGTTATTGACATAATTTGCATAGTTATTTATTAAGAGGAAAAAAAATTCAGTTTTTCTGTGGAAATATGTATTAGATTGATTTTATTACTTATAATAAAGTGTATGCAACTTTTTAAAATCTGATTATCTGGTTTAGGTTGATAAAAGCTAAAGAAATAATGTAAATAGTGTATAATAATTAGCCTTCACTTTTTTTGCATAAGTTTACTGTTTTTAGATGTTGGGCTAGTTTATTTCAGCTGAAGCCATATTAATCTCTTGCTACTTAAAGTTATGTAAGATATTTAAAATTTGAATAAATATTTTACACCAGTTTCCTACAGGTACATAATTTTTGTTCTTCTCTAGTATCTAAAGTAGCAGAGAGGCTAGAACATATTCAAAATTTAAACATTAAACCTCGAAGAGTGTTAAAAGGGCATCAAGGAAAAGTGCTTTGTTCTGACTGGTCGCTGGATAAAAGGCATATTGTGAGCTCTTCTCAGGTAAGGAGTATAAACTCTGGGATCATGTGATGAAAGTAATTATTAAAGTAGCTTTTAATATAATAAATACGTGTAATCCCTAAAATATGTAAATTTCATTGCAAATCGTACTTATGCTATAATGCTTCTCTCAGAAACGGCTCGCTTTCAGTTCTGGCTTAAATATAAGTTGATATTTAAATATTTAAGTGAATTCAAAAAGTTAGAGGAATTCAATTTTGAAATGGTTAGTATTTAGGTGCTATTTCAAAATTATACTTGCAGTCTTTTTATTTTTCAGAAAAGGATTTTGTTATGGCTGTAATGTAGAATTGGGTGCCCTTTTGATTGGCGAAAAATTTTGTTCAGTTTTGGCGATAAAACCCTATTTTTGGTTACAATGAGAGTTTTAACTTGGTTTTAGCTTCTTGATGTTTTTAAGTGAAAATAAATCGATGTGCACATGGACAAAGTCAAGGCAATGTGCACATGGACAAAGTCAAGGCAATGTGCAATGACTAGTTTGTGCAATTCTCTGATGCTTTTTTAAGTGAAAATAGGTCGATGTGTACATGGACACGGAGTTTGTGAAATTCTTTGACCTCTTATTTTGGTTTTGTGTAGCGGCCATCTTGAAATTGTACCTTGCTGGTGCCGATCTTGGCATCAAAAAAGAATGGCCAAAACACAAGGGGCACCCAATTGTAAACTTTTACCCTTGTTATTTATAGCAACCGTTAAATTAAAAATAACTAAAATGGCAATAAATGTGACTCTCTTTTATATATCTCCGATCTTCCATCATTATGAAACTCTTCAGATAGGCTTTTCTTACCATTGAATTCAAAATATTTTTGTGTTCAGTTCTCTCGTAATAATAATTTGCACATGAGCTTTAAATTGAATCTGAGATTTTTCTTAAGTTCTTTCGTCCTCATGCTTGCATTACGAGCATGCCTTGGGAGTTAAAAGATGTGTCTTTTTTCCATTGAATAAAGCAAACACAAAGTGATTTTTGAATAACTAGTTGATTTTTTTTTAATTATTCTACAGGCATTTGATAAATCATCTTTGGGCAGTAAATAAAAATCTTCTGCAGCTACTTTTTTTTTTTAATCCAAAAACATATTTTAGTATAGGCCTCTCCTAAAAGTGAAGTTTTTCTCTTCATGCTAATACTGAGTTGCATTAACGTATGGAAATTCAATATGAGTGGTTAACTGAATTTTAGATTCTTTTAGTCCTTTGAAAAAATTAAAATATGAGAAGTGCCCTTGAAAAATATGGGAATGATGGACTAATTGTTTCAAAGTATGAATGCTTGATTTACAAGACTGATATAGCATAAAGCATTATTATTCTGGCCATTCGTCCAACCAAATACATGAATCTGTGTCACCACAATCACAATAATCAGTTTCTAAAAAATAAACAACATATAAAAATATACCTGAAATTACTACAATATATAGATACATGCTGTACATAATATGAGGGTTCGAACTTTAATAGTCACAACTATTTATTTACAAGGAATAAAAAAGTGATTCATGTCTGTCACCATGTTTTACAGTCCTTCAATATAGTCGCCAGCACTGTGTACAACCCGTTTCCACCGATGTGGAAGTCACAGAATACCTGTAGCAGCACCTATTTTGTTGATAGTTTGAATGGACCGGTCTACTGCCGCAAGAATCTCAGGAACAGTTTGGAAGCGAGTGCCATGAAGTGGTTCCTTCATCTTAGGAATTAAGTGATAGTCACAAGGGCTTAGATCTGGGGAGTATGGTGGATGGCAAAGCACTTCCCAGCCCCATCGCTTGAACAAATCAGTCACAGCTTGCGCTGCATGCGGCCGAGCATTGTCATGCAAAATGAGAGGAGCGTTCTGCAGAAAGTATTGCTGTTTTTTTCTCAAAGCTGGTTGGAGATTGTGCTCCAAAAATGAGCAGTAATACTGCGCAGTGATGGTCTGCTGTGGGGGAACGGTATGTGTTAGGATGGTCATCCTAACACATACCATTCCCCCACAGTCGTACACGAGAATCACCATAACTTTCACATTGCTGGGGTTCTGACGAAATTTTGAACGTCGTGGTGACCCGTGATGACGTCATTCGTTTGATTGGCATGGCTGGTACGATCGGGCCCAAGTCTCATCCAGCATAATGATACGGCGTAAAAAAGCATCTCCTTCACGCTCATAGCGCTCCAGGTGGGTTCGGGCAGCATCGTATCGTAGCCATTTCTGCATTTTCGTCAATTGATGTGAACACATCGTGAAGCAATTTTTCTCATGGACAGGCGTTCCTTCAGAATGTGCAGCACAGTCGTATGCGCTAATCCTGTTTGTCCGGCCAGCTGACGAATCGTTTGGCGGCGATCACTGTCCATTAGTGCGGCAACGGCTTGCATGTCTGCATCGCTGACACTCGGACGACCTGGCCGCAGCATGTCTGCCACGTTTTGGCGTCCTTCATTGAATGCTTTCACCCATCTTGCTACAGTTCTATAAGGCAATGCAGATTCCCCGCAAGCCTGTTGAAGCCCTTGATGACACTGCCATGCTGTACGACCTCTGGCACATTCAATTTTTATCCAACATCGTTGTTCTTGTTTTGTAAACATCCTTACAACACTTACTTTAGACCGCAAGCTAATACAAGGATCCATTCTTTGTGTCACTCCGCTTGCGCGTGACGTAGGCAGAATGAGTCTTTTTGCTGAGAGGTAAGGTAGGTATGTAGTTCACGTGTAGTATACGCGATATTCTTTGGTTTTGTTGCGTAGCGTTTTTTCAGCTGTGTTGCCATTATTAAAGTCCCAACCCTCGTATATAGAAACATATAATATGTAGGACAACACATAGAATGTACAAAATATAGAGCAACTTATATCCAGCATATAAAAGCAAGAAGTGCAGCTTTCTAGTGGACACAGGATGGTTTTTTTACAATATAGAATTTCATACTAACGTAATTTTCTCAAATTCTTTTGGATGGTAAAATAACATTTCTGTAGGGGAAAAAACTCTAGCATCTTTTTACATCTGTAGAAAATTGACATTAGTATCCATATTAAATATTTGGTATATTAAATATTTGGTTTAGTATATGTATACACACACATACATTTGTGCTTACATATGTACATGAACATATGACTCCATACACTTATGCATACATACATTTCTGAATCCGGTCCTGATAATGAAGCAGTACTAAACTATTACAAGTAATTTCTTTATTTTATCTACCATATCTTGAAGGCATAATTGGCATGAGCTTTTATTTTTGGGTGTATGTGAAAATCATTCTTAATGATTAAATTAATTATTGTAAAATGAGTTGGTTATATCATCTAATTGTTCTGTGTGTTTCATCTTAATCATAATTCTATTATTAATTTAATATATTATGAATGTTAATGAATTTATCATTCTGATCAGTAGAATCCAGAAAGGGAATTATATTTCATGCTTCTAGTTGATTGCAAGTTTGATGTGAAATTGATTTAAATTTGATTTTTTTAGAAGTGAGAATGGGGAGCTGTATTAATTTGTCTTGGAATGTGAGTAATTGAGAAGCACAAGATATCTTGGCTTTTCAATTATGTTGTTTTAAAGTAAATGTTATTGCTGTATATATTTAATACATTTCCAGCTGAAAATAATTATTTCTAAGAATGTTTATAAAGAGCTATAATAGAAGGAGGGGGGGATTTTGTCAGCTACTGAAACTTTGAAAGGCAATTTAGAAACCATACGCTAAAGGAGGAAAGGCATTTTTATAGTTTTCTAAGGATGTGTTTGGAATATGTAGCTATTCTTTGCTCTTTTTCATTAATTATTACATTTTTTAGCTACTAATTAAGATTGCTTCTTCTATAAATGCACTTTTAATATTTAAGCATTATAGTAAAAAATTTTATACTTGTGTTGCTGTAAAAAATATATTATATTGATTTGTGTGAATATTTTTTAGTTTTTGAATGGTTAATGTCATAGGGTTGATTTTTCATACTTTCTTTAAAGGATGGTAAAATGATAATTTGGGATGCATTTACCACAAACAAGGTAAACACAAATTTATCAAATATTTTTTGAAATTTTGCTGTTATTTCATTTATATATTGTGCTTGTGAAAACTAATAGAGATTTTGAAGTAATTTATTTTCTATAATTTAAGTTGTATCTGCATTAAATAAATTCGAAACATTTTTTTATTTGCAGTTTACTTCTTGTATGAATATTATGCACTTTTATCAACAGAAACCATGTGATAACAGATGTAATTTTCTCCCTCCCTTTTTTTTGAAAGAAAGAAAAATATTTTTTGTTAATGATTTTGAATCTTTGTTTTAATAAGCTTTAAAATATTTGCTTGGTATTTATGCTGAGGAATGGTTCTTTTCAGTTTTTATATATTGTAATATATGTATACTCCTTCCTGTTACACACATCGACTTTTTCTTAACCGCATGTATTCTCTTAAATCTGATATTAGACAGATAATATTTAGTAGCCTACAGATTGTATTTATGAGGGTGTTGTCACCTCATAAGTTAATACACAGTATTGTTGGGCATGCATTTTTAAATCCTGAAGCAGGCATGAATGTGTAGTTTTCTGTCCCTTACTCATGGACATAATTTTGGTTTACTTTCTGTGGTGCACCCAGAGCAACATTCGCGGTGATGAAATTAAAATGGGTTGAGCCATTCTTAACCACTGCCCAATAAAGCAGGTGTCTGGCTATTCAAAAAAATATATATTATATAATTAGTATTATTAGGTAAATGTTATATGTAGTAAAACTGGACCTTTTAGCATGCTTTTTTAAAATCTAGCAAATGCTAACAGGTATTTCCTTTTTTAAGGATATTGCATTATTTTTTAGTAATAATTGATTATTCAGATTTACATTTGCAGCCATTTTTTTTTCCCTCAGACTAAAAATTATTTTATTTGATAGTGTTAACTTCAAAGAGCTAATATATATTTTCTTCAGCTGAGTAATTTATATTTATTCATTTTCAGTTACTAAGTGCATCTAATAGCAAAGTGAAGGGCACCTTGTATGGAAGAGAGTTTCATTTTGAAAGAATTCCATTTATATAAGCATCTGAAACTCTGAATTACACGACTATAAATTATAATTAAATAATCTGCAGTATTTTTTAAGAAAGATTTTATTTGAATATATCATTATAATAAGTAAATTAATACTTTAAATGGTTTAAGTTCTATCTTAGCAGCTTTTTCCCCTAGGAACATGCAATTACAATGCCAACAACATGGGTTATGGCATGTGCATATGCTCCGTCTGGAAATATGGTGGCTTGTGGGTATGTTATTATTGAATCTTCTCTTTTTTGGGGGGGGATTCGGATTACAATTTACAATAGTCTCATGATAGTTTTCTTTCAGTGGTCTTGACAACAAAATCACTGTGTATCCACTTAGTTTCGAAGACGATGTTTCAACCAAAAAGAAAGCTGTAGGAACTCATACTAGTTATATGTCTTGCTGCCTTTTTCCAAATTCTGACCAGCAGGTAAAATTTTAATTTTCTGTATGCTGATAAAAACAGAGCATCTTTCTATTATCATCTGTAATAAATATCAGAATAGGTAAAAATAATCTTGTTCTTGTATTCTGTGTTTTAAGACTGGTGGTTTTCAGAAATTCCATTTTTCGTGACTAGAAGCACATTTCTGTGTGTAACTTTGTCTCTTTGAGAATACTATATTTTCATCATAAATAGTATCTATCAGATATATACTGCAATGTATGTGAATACCATACAAAAATGTTTATAATGAGATGCATGTGAACATCATACATATATATATATACCATATTTATTTGCATATTTCTCCTTTTTGCATAATTTTTTCCCTAATTGATTTGTCAAATGAGTTAGAAATTTCTGATTTATAGTAACAACATAAATGTAACACAAATACGAAATTTCTGATTTATAGTAACAACGTAAATGTAACACAAATACGAAATTATTTTGTGTAGTGAAAAAGATAGGTAAGTTTTTTAAAATACATAATATAATAATATTAGAATATTAGTGTGTCTTTATGTGTGTTTCTAATGACCTGTGTTTATCATTTAAGCCATCTTTCGGAAGCTATACATTTTGTCTTAATTTTTACAATCATCTAAATATCTTCTAGACGTTATTTCATTATTTGCCATATGGATTGAAAACTAACTAAAAGTCTACAAAATCATGCTCATTAGGAAATCTGAAGGAAATACTTGAACTGCTTTTGTTGTTTATGTACTGATTCATTATCTCTGAGTCAGAATTCCATAATTTGAATGTACACTAGCTTTCTGGTGAAGATCTACAGCTATGCATATTATCATTAATCTGTCAATTTAATTTAACCTGCAAAAATAGTCTTGTCTTTAAATTTTGTCACCATATTTTGCTTTTTATATTATTCTATTTTGGTTGACATGTCACATTTAATTTACTGTTCTGTAGATTTTGACTGGAAGTGGAGATAGTACATGTGCATTGTGGGATGTTGAATGCACACATTTAATTCAAAGTTTTCATGGCCATACTGGAGATGTTATGGCTCTTGATCTGTCACCTTCTGAAACAGGAAACATTTTTGTTTCTGCTGTGAGTAAACTTTTCGTTTTGTATGCTCATTAATTTTCAAAAACAATTCAGTTCCGAATTTTTTCCCCTGTTCTCTTTGGAAAGCTGAGAAACTGACTTGTTATTCTAGAGTTAATGTGCAGTAAAAGTTTTTAATGTTATCAGACTTAATTTCCTATTATATGTTTCAGCTGTTCTGCAAGTAATGTTTAACACTCAAACTTTTGTATTACTATTCAGTATTAACTGTAGTTACTATATGTTATTTCCAAATTTATGAGTATTGTCAAATAAGGTTTTTGCAGTGTGATTATGGAGTACACATGTATTTACTATTAGGTAGATTACATAATAGTATTATTACTATATACAATCATTGTACATACTCCACTGTTAAATTTTATGCAAGTAATGAATGTTTAAATATGTGTTAAATGATAAATCATATCAACAAATGAATAATATGGAATACTTAAGTACTGTCAGGTAGCATTTAAGTGAAATGCATTAAATATCGAGAAAAGGATAGAGTTCCTTAAAACTAGGGAATGACAATCTCTTTAACGATAAATACAAAATAGAAACCTGCAATGCAAAAACACTTTCAGTGAAATCATGTTAGGAATGTGTCAACCTATGGTTGAATGCTTCTTCAACATTAAACTTTCTTAATCATATTCAAAAATTACTTTTTTAAGCCTCTCTCAATCAAAAATTTTTCAAGCAAAACATCGTTATGTGAAACCTATCAAATAATTCTCGGCATGGGGCTATTTTGCCAGCCATCAGTTAAGTTCAATGGCAAGATTGCAGCAATCAAGCACAATTTATATTGCTCTTACTTTGCATCTCACTGATAAAGCAGCTTGTGTGCATTATGTTATTAGGAGGAATATCTGTCTGACAGTAACATCAGAACAAGTCTGCGAAATTTATCATGACAAGGCGTGCAAGTTTGTGCCTGTCATTGGCAAGAGCCTGGAGTACCATACAGATGACAGTATGACTTTGCTCAGGTAATCTTGCCCAGCCCGGGGAACCCTGGATCTGTGGTGCTGCTGCATGACATGCTAACCATGGGGCCACTGGATAAATTTCTGATGTCAAGGAATAAAAGGCTGTGTGTAAGGCTATGTTACACCAATAGGATGCCAAGTATATTCGATTTTAGAACAAGCATGCCAAACTCGCCAACCTCAGTTTGCCCAGAGAAAATAATAAAAAGTATATGATTATAACATATTAATAAAAATTGAAATTCTTCTAAATATCAAGGCATATATGCAATTTCGTGGTCTAAAAAGCATTCTTGAGACCTGTTTAAAAATATATTGATTAACATGGAAAATATTAATGAAACAATTTTAAAAAGTAATCAACTTCATATAATCACATGTCTTAAAACAGCATTAATTTTCTGCTTGCTAGCAGAGTTATAACAACAATATTTTAAGCTTGCCTACTACCTAAATGTGCACTGTCCATCCTGCTCTGTGGTCTTTGGAACTTGGGAGACCAAATTAGGTACTTTTTGGAATTAAAGAATAAAACCTTAGCTTATTGGCAGATCATTTGCAGTTTATTATTATTATTATTATTAATGTGGTTGACGTTAAAAATATTTCTCTGATTTGAATTTGAAACTTGAAAGAAAAAATAGAGTTATTGTGAATATGAATGAACAGGTATGAATATTTGAATGTAAGTTACTGCTGAGGAAAAAGTAGTTAAACTTGAAGACTGAACTCTCAGCTTGCTTGTGCTAAGTATTTTATATTTTTAGATACAGGCAGATCCATGTAAACCGAGAGTGTATTTTTTCTTCAAACATTTACCCAAAACTCAAAACCCTTGTATAAGCAGAAATGAGGGGAGGAAAAAATCCTGTTAACATTCAAACATGTTGTCGTGAGAGTGGAAATGTTGCCAGACAGAACAAGCAGAATATTTTCCAATCAAATCACTATAAAATAAAATGCCAGGTGCGAATGACAGTAATTTTAAATCTGGTAGCCCTGTCTGAAACTAACATATTTTCCCCATTCATTTGTTGTCTTGCATATGATCTGTGTTATCTCTGCTAGTCCTATTTTCTATGCTATTTGATTTCCAAAAGATGACCGAGAAGAGAAATTCTAACAACAGAGTGGCTGCTTTGCATTGCTTTGTAAATGAAAAACAAGTTCTAGAATGAAGGAAAAAATGCCTCAAATAAGCAGAGATGCAAAAATCAAAAAAGGCAGCACATGGTAGTTTTCGGTTTGCCAGGCACAAATTTCACCAATATCAGATTTGTTTTTTGTTTTGGTGACAATGCAACAAGACAGCAATATAAACAATTAAAAAAAACTTATTTCATAAAATGAATAACTCATTTCATATAAAATTAATTGTTTTTTCATAAACTTAAGAAACATAAACTAAAGTTAGAAAATAGGCCTTATTTGGCAATTTATCACTTTTGGCTGGCTAATGGTATCTAGGTTTTTCGTGAGCTTAGTGGATCCATAGGTAAGCTGTAGTTTTGCCTTAGAAAAAGTTCTGAAAATTCTCAGCTTACACATAGAAATTTATGGTCCAAAATGTATGCCAAAAAGCTTCAGGATAACAATGTTCAGGACACAATGTTCATCTCATGCCCATTTCGATATTGCGCCACGTAAGGCTTTCTGTTTTGTGATCTCCTAAGCCTTCTGCTCGAAAACATGATGCTGCTGTTGGGTTGTCCGCTCGATCTGTGAGGCGAATCCTTCATGAAAAACTAAAATTTTTATCCCTACAAATTGGCTATAGTGCAGGAACTTAATCCACGGGATTTTATTGCTACAGAAGATTCATGTGTAGCACTTCTTGCAATGCCTGATGACACTCTTGTTTTCTGCAGTGATGAGGCATACTTCCATCTTTCAGAATTGGTAAATAAGCAGAACATGCGCTATTGGAGTCCTCATAACACTAGATAACTTCAGCAACGTTCCCTACATTCAGAACGTGTAACTGTTTGGTGTGCAATATCACGAGTTGGAATAATTGGACCTTGGTTTTTTGAAGAAAACAAACAGGCCGTTTCACTGACTTCTGATAGTTATGTACATATGATTGACAAGTTCTTCCTACCAAAACTCAACAAGGTGAATGTGGGAGATGTATGGTTCTAGCAGGAACATAAACTTCGCATGTTGTGCTTGATGCTGTTCAAATAATTAAATATATATATGCATTACTTTTCCTTTTATTGAATTTCAAACTAAGCAAACTGCTCTGCCCCACCCTGCATTACATATAAAATCTACATCTAAGTCAGAAAATTTTTATGAATTTAAATGAAGTTAAAATATTCTGATCACAGAATCTATATGTTCTGATATTAGAATATTCTGATGATAATATTTCAAAGATGTAGTTTATATAACTGTAATTGTATTTGAAGGGGGTGAATGAAATTGGAGGGAATAATTTTGAGTGTTTGGCATTTGAGATGAAAATGTGTGTGATAACATTCCTGAACATTTTTTTAAAGGGATGTGATCGCCAGGCACTTATTTGGGATATGAGAACTGGCCAGTGTGTTCAGCAATTTGAGGGACATGAATCTGACATCAATTCTGTAAAATTTTATCCCAGTGGAGATGCCATTGCTACAGGTTCTGATGATGCAACAGTGAGTGAATTATTTTCTTATAAGAATATCAAGTACCTATGCATGTACTTTTATTTCTTAATGCAGAATAACTGTGTACATTTTATATGTGTTTAAAATCGAAATTGTGGTTTAATACATCATATTCTTTATGTGTGGTTTACAGTACCCTCCATTTATTAAAAGCACTTTCATTTTACTCCAAAACATATTTAAATGAATTAGTTTAATAGATGATGATTTGTATGTTGCAAATTCTGATACCTGCTAATCAACAACTGATCTAATAATTAATACCTAAAAATAATAATTAAGAATTAATACTAGAATTAAATTATTTGCACAAGTTGGAATAGATTTTTTAATTTTTTATGAAAATATTTTTATGATTATGTGCATGACAAAATTGTAAACTTTGATTGGTTGAATTAGCTATCTCTATTTCATATTGTTAATTAACAATTTTTAAGTTGTATGCTGATGATCATAAAATTGTTGGTAACTGTTCTGATCACCATCTTTCAGTTAAAGAGTTTTTCATAGGACTTGCAGCACTTTTCTAAATTCGATTGAGGCTGGTGCTTTGTCAGTTTGAGTCTGTGCAGCTCTTTTAACACTTTATGCTGTTTTAGTCTTTTTTTTTTTTTGTGTGTGTGTATATTTATTCAATATTATCATCAATTGCAACATATTCTAAAAATGAAGCTTTATAAGTTCTTGACGTCCGAAATGTTGGCTGTAATTTGCCATTTTTCTGAAGCTTAATAAAAGCCATATTTCAAAAGAATTTTGAAAAGACTGCCTCCCGTATGCTGATTTTAATATGCGTGGCATCTAGTAAAGATATCAACTGAATTATCTCGTTTGAAATGCATACATTTTCACAAGATCCAGTTTTATTAATAATTTTTTGAATACATCTTTTTTATAATGCCATTCGAAATCTTTTATAATATCCTGATCCAAGGATTGAGTGATAGAAGTTGCATTCACAGGAAGAAATATTAATTTGATGTTTTTCATGGGAAGTTGTAATGGGCATGCAGTACAGTTAATTAACAGAAAAGCCAACATGTCACCAACTGTTAAGCAAAATAGTCATGAAAGAAATGGTTCTGTGCTTACTTACAGGTTTGAACCCCCCCCCCCCAAAAAAAAAGACATCATTAATTGATAGTTTTCATTTTTATGGAAATATTTTGTAGTTATTGAAATTTCTAAAAATGTTATAATGGTGTTCTGGGCAAGTATGATCATGCATTATTTACTTTCTTTAATTATTACCTGTTATTTTTATCTAAACTAATGTTAAAAAACTGGCAGTGATTTGAGGTTTTTGAAAGTATAACAGTGAAAATTTAAATATGCTGTGAAATCTAGAAGAAACTGTTTTAATCAGTAAATTTTCTATTCTGTAATGAATACTTTTCAGAAGTAAATTCTAAAAATTAACTGCTGAAATTATTTCTATACTAATAATAAAAAAGATTCATTGTGTTTCACGGTTTTTGGAAATGATAAATATATCTTCAGTATTGCTTATTATGTTATTTAACCTAGTAATTTTAAACAGTATCAGTTGCATCCATATAATACATATCTTAGTAATTAGCTTTTAAATTATATATTGATATAGCTGAAAAATGTGAGTAGCCTAATTTTCAAGCCATATGTATATTCAACTAGATGTGCAGTTTGGTTAGCTACTTAAACGCTATCCAAATTCAAAAGAACACTGAAATGTTTGACTACCTAAAATATAAGCAAAATTGCGCTAAACAGTAGAAAAGTGTGATTGTGTCATTATAGAGAAATAATGATCCACACAATTGTATGTGTAATTTATTATTTTATTTTCATCATATTCAAAAGTATTTTGATAAATTGAAGCTTTCCTTCTGTGTGTGGAATTTTCTCAATATAAAAGTATAATAAAATTGAAAATAAAATTACTCAAAGGATTCATGTGATATAAATAAATTTAAGTTAATTTAGAGTTTAACTGAAATGATGTACAACAGCTATTGGGTTTTTTGCCCCCCCCCCTCATTTCAAGGTTTTTCAGCCGTGTTTTATATAATTTCTGATGACCATTTCGAGCTAAATTTCATCACACGTCAGTTCATAATTCAGAATTTAGTTTTCTGAGCAGTTTTATTTTTCGACTAATTTATGTGTTCATTACATAGGACGTTAATGATGTTAAACTATATTCACTGTGCAATTTATTTTTCAACCTTTTTTTTTTTCATGAGATGTTTATTATGTGAAGTGCCCATTGCATTTACATTAATAGATTATTTTAAGGTCGCTAGTTTATTCATTCACTAAGTTTATGAGTATGAAAAAGATGCAATAAGGTATGTTTAGATATGTTATATATATGTATAATTAAAACAATTTGATATATATATGTATATATGAAATTGTTTTAATACAATCTATATTAATTTTTTTTAAATACAAAATATAAAAAATGAGTGAGAAAAAAAATTTTTTGAAGCAAAATGAAAAATAACTAATGCAAGACAAAGTTTTACTAGTAATTAAAATAACTGTAAATAATTAATTAATTTAATTATTAACAATTTAATGATATTATGCTCACTCTTCAGAGAGTGTTAACCTCTTCTCAAACCATCATTCAATCATGGTATGATAAGAGATACACCCCCTGAAGAGTCAGCCTAGTATCATAAAATCATAAATAAATTTGGTGAATTAATTTTTAACACCAGCTACAAGCTTAGGTTTCCCTCTGAAACTTTCTTGCAATAGAAATGTAAAGATCTGTATCTGTTCTGTTCGGGAAAAAGCTTAGACAAATCAGTGACTGGCCCGATGAATTAGCTCACCCAATTTACTCTGCAGAGTTAAGGAAGTAAAAAAAAAAAATTTCATAACCACATTTTAAAAAGCCAACAACAATTTTAGCATTGTTTGCAAAAAAATGTTGTCACTAGCTCATTGAACAAGACATCCTGTTACATATAAAAAGGTTCATGCTACTGAAAAGTCCATATTGAACAAACTACTTGCTTTCCATAAAAACTTAAATTACGACATAAAACAGAATACAACAGATTCTCTAACCTGTATGCTTTACCTGAGTTTCATAAAAATCTTGTTAAATTTGATTTCATTGCCAGTGAGAGCAACAATCATAAAAAAAAAAAAAAAACTATTTACTTTGTTTTTGCTCAACAATTTAAAATATATATATATGTATATCAGCAAATTTCTTTGGGAATCGATCAAAATTTTAATTTCTGCTGGGATTATTAATAATAATAAAAATTAATTTATACCCTAAAAACTTTCCATTTTTATATTTTCGGTTAAAGACATTAACTGTTAAAACTTTGAAAATCTATATACTATATTTTCACTTAAAGAAATTTACAATATCTTACTGGAATTACCGAAAACTTTTCTACAAATTATTCAAATCATATAAAGCAATAAATGGAAAGACTTTCTATTCTGCACCTAACTTTGTTACCTTTAATGGAATTTCCGAAAGGGACCGTCTATTGTACACGTTTACATTTTTGCCAAACAATTTGAATTTTTACCCACCCCTCCACCAAAATGAAAAAAGAAAAGGTCATAAAAAATGAATTTAATTCCACTGACAAGTACATTGATGATATTATTTCCATTAACAGTATTTCTTGTCCTGTGTATCATGAAAACAGTAAAATTTAACCAGCTGTCTTAGCTTAATAAAACCAGTTTAAATTAGAAACAAACAGACATTTTCTATTTAAACATTATATTGACCACTGATAGAGTACATTTTTTAATAACAGGAACTTTAAATTCATACCAATAAACTTATCCAATGGCGTTCCAACATATCTAAAAAAGTATCAATTAACTGGTACTATAATTAACCATATACACAGAATTAAAAAAATTTGCTCAGAAATTTCCGACTTTCAAAATGAAATTATTATTCTTGCCCACACACTTTAGGAAAATAAAATTCCAATTTAGTTTCTAAGTAACTCAGAATTTAGAAGAACTTGTATTAATTTATTACCTTTAATACTAAAAGTAATACATGATGCTGTAACTTGAATTGTAAGGGTGTTAGAAGCCGATGAGTAACTTGTGTAAAAATCTAATTATGTTCTCTTTAGCAAAAATCTGTGATTAATAGGCCAATTTCTCCTAAAATCACAATTGCAGCCAAAAAGTGTGAAGACTTTTGCTTTTCTATTTCTTTTCCCTTTTCTCCTGTTCCTTACAGTTGCCAGAGATGAATTTTTTTTACAAATCATGTAATTCACAAAAATTCCTTTTTCTAAAAGAAGCATTGTAAAGTCTGTTTTTTGGCCAATAACCATAATTGGGACAATTTGTTTCTTTCAAATACAACCCCATTTAGTTTCTTCACCAGCAAGGGCAAAACCTTTACTCCTCCCACCACTAACTGTAACTGTAAAACTACATTGTCCCATACTATTAAAATGACTGCAGCAAAGCATGTCACTCTATTTTCAGTCTTGCTATTTTTCATCTTTTTGCATTTTTTAATTATAGGATTTTTGATGCACATTGTTTTTAATTATTAATTATAATTATTGAACAGTTTTAGTTTTTGAAATTTGTTTTATTTGTATTTCACATATTTTTTATTTATTTATTTTTTTATTACAGTGTGAAGTCCAGCTTCATTGCCAGCATAATGGCTCTTTTTTACTTTAATTTTTTTTAGTTTCACATATAAAGTCCAGAAGCATAGGAGGGGTGTTGTGAGTGATCTAAAATGTCTTATTAATTTAGAAAGAATTTTTGAAGTACTTGCAGAACACAGAAATGTTTTTGGATTTTATAAATGTAACGATTTGAAATGTTTGAATTTTGCTTTTCCCCTAATGAAGTACAGGCTCATAGCATTTTACTATATTACATTTTTTTTTGCACTTTAGCTATAATTTATACCCAAATTTGGCCTGAAACTTACATTTTCAAAAATCTTTGCACCTATCACCTTCCTTCTTGGTTCAACTTAAATTACCTTTTCAAAAAATATATTGGATTTATTTTTATTTTCATTTAAATTTTTTAACATATTTTAATGACTACCATTTTTTCCCTTAGTCTTTGAATGTAATTGATTTATTAATGTAATTTAGCTTGTGTGTGTATATATATATGTAATATATCGAAGCACAGTCGCGAAAGCTGAGTAGTATGGCGAGAGGAAGGAGTTGATACCATACTAAATTTACCAATTATCATTTTTATTTGCAGATTTGCAGGCACACTAGAATAATTCCTTGTAAACAATATAGTCTTTAATCATAGCAATTACGGTAATTTCTTATATGCACAGGTAAAAGATGCGACATCAATTCAGGTAGGGAAGCATAAGCGGCGCAGAGTTGTTTGCATGGTAGAAGTCAGTAAAAAGGGAAGCGTAGTGCTCGGGATTCAGTATTTATACTTCGTAGGTGCAGAAAGTATTCTAAGCTATGACTGGTCAATATTAGTTTTAGTTACCTTTTTCAAGCAGTGTTATGTAATTTGGAATGATCTCGAATTTGGGCGAACAGATGAATTTAGGGG
>KK120281.1:92496-114290 GCA_000611955.2 Stegodyphus mimosarum | reverse complement strand
CGAAATTTAGAATGTGAATTTTGAGGTCGCGAATTACATTTTAAAGCAGCTATCATATTTTGTTATATCTTACATGCCCTCCTCCCTTGAAAAGAAAGGTCAGGAGAGCAGAATGACAGAAAAGGATTAGTGAAGCAAGAAAGCATTTAGTATATGAGGAAAGACATGAAGAAGCATCAAGTACATAGCTGTTAGGTTTGCCTATGCTTCGTCATTATTCATGACCTTTCTCATACATAGATGTAAAACTTATACAACTAATTAATAAATTAAGACAAATATAATTTTAGAAGTCCTGTAGTCCTTTTTGAAAAAATGTCCAATGTCTTTTTGAGTGTTGAATGAAACGTTCGTAAAATCTGTTAAGTACAATAATTTCACCAGATAAATGTTCAAAGTTCACTAAAAGTCTTTCTAAGTCTAGTCTCTTTATTTACTAAAGTAAATGTTCACATGATTTTCATAAAGTAAATGTTTATTAAAAAGTCTTTCAATTTTTGGTGATGACACATTTCCATTATACTATATATTGAACTTTGAACTTTCATATACAGTAAAATATAGTTTTCAAGTTATTTTCATATTCAGTAAAATATGATTTTCATATTTATTTAAACTCATATTTAGTGAAATGAACTTTTATATTCAGTGAAATATAATATTCAATTCTACAATTAATTAAATAAATTCTTCTTATTGTAGATACACATACTTAATACAACAAAAATTCAATATAAAAATAAAATAATATGATGCAATACTAAATAATACATTAACAATTTGATGATTAATTTGACATGTCCTCTCCATCAAAATCAACATACCAACTTGCTGGTGGTTGGGGGTTGCTTAAGTATAATATATCGAAAAACGTCCATTCCTTAAAAAAGGTAACTGGTTTTTGGCATTGTACATTTGTCAAAGTTTTTCTTTCAAAAATGTTTCATATTACGTAATAAAATTACATTATACAAAATTAAAACTGAAATTGAAGACAAATAACTTGTGCAATCAGGTTAAAGTCTTTTTAAATTTTTGTAAAAATGTAATCAAATTTTACCCTATGATAAGAAGAAAGAAAGGGATATATAAAAATAAAAGGTAAAAATCTGAAATGTTTCAGATTTTAAATTACGTCCAAAGGGGCATTTTTTTTAACATTTTGTGTGTTACCTTTATTCATTAAATATCATGTTCTTCGCACTTGAACCATAAAATTCAGTTAAAGAACAATATCCCAAAATAATTTTAAACTGAGCATATCTTTAGAATTTCCTGTATCACGTGCTGGAGATAAAAATGTTTTTTCTCTACAATGTTGCCGTTGCTCGCTTTGAAATCCTTGAGTTTGTTAATTAAAAATTCGTTAAAGTTTTACAAAATATGAAATCAATAATAAAACAAATTTCAAATTTGGACTTCCAGATACCCATATTTGCAGCAGGATTACATTATTCAAAATTGGATGGCTCTAGGTACCGTCATTTTATCACAATGCGAGAAACATACGTACATTTATGCACATTCTTCATTCTTTAATTTCTTTAAATATAATACAGTGCTGCAATATTTGATGGCAACAGTTTGAAAAGTGAACCGACATTTAATGTTTCCAACACAAAATCGCAAAACAAAAACAATAGTCCTTCAGGAACAAAGCCCCTTTGGACTAAAAATTTTATTTTAATATTGTCATAATCGGGAACTTTTTTTTTTTGAAATTAAAATTACCATAATTTATTTTTAGAATCTCTATAATTATACTTTAAGGAAGGCATTTTAAAATACAAAAATTTTGTGTACATCATTCATAAACACAACAAATTTCAAACTTTTCACTATTAATAACACATTTAAAATTTACGTATTCTTTACTAAACCTGAAGGTCCCACAACTCTCTCTAAATACCATCATATTGGTTTATCATTTGAGCAAACTGGTGTTTATTCTTCACCAGTAGCCAAAGGAATTGCTGAATTAGCAGTTACTGTAGAAAAGGGCTCCATTCCTTGGATAGATGCAACTGGCCTTTCTCAAACTGCCTTATCATTACATTATGAAAAATTAAAAACACACTCTCAGAGAATGCCAGAGCTTTAGCATGTAGGCGTTCTGAAAACAATAAAGGCTTGTCTTTATCAGCAGTATTTTTGGCATCATATTTTTTCTCAAATAATAAAAGGTGTTTATCTGTTGAATATCATTATTAGAACCATCGAAAATGGCACATCGAAATTTATCCATGTTGATTATGGCAGATTCAATTTTTTGTTCATTTGCCGTTCTTATCTGTGAGTGGGTTTTCATACCATTAAATTATAATTTTTCTGAAGAATTCAGTTTTAATAACTGGATGAATTTTCACCAATCACTTAAAAAAATTTTTTTTGAAGCACCACTCTTGAATATTGAATCACTTTAATCACACACTGAAATTTCACATCACTATATTTGAAGGCATGTGACGACACACTCGAAGACACGTTTTCACTATAAACACTATTGAAATTGACATCACATTTTAGCAAAGACAGCTCTTTCAGAAAAAAAAAAAAAAAATTGATTGAAAATTAATCACTTGGAAAGTTTCATTGCAAAACATACTGGCGAAAAATTAGGCATGGCACTAGAAGACTGGCAAGCAAACAACCTTGACATAGTTTTATGGCGTTAAAAGTAAGTCATTCTTTTCTAATTTTTCTTTCTTGCATAGTCACTGGAATTTGTTAATACCCTAATGGGAAATTATTTGCAGTTAGCGAAAATGGAGGAAAACACCACTAATCACTTGAAAACAGCCTGTACACATCTGTTGGGGAAAAGCTTCACCCCATGACAATTCTCAGTCGACTTTTTTCTATGTAATGTTTTGAAGCAGAGTTGCGATAGCTGAGTGGTATGGCAAGAGGAAGGAGTTGATACCAATTTACTAAATTTAGCCAATTATCATCTTTATTTGCAAGCACACTAAAATAATTCCTCGTAGACGATATACTCGTTAATCATAGCAATTATGATAATTTCTTATATGGACAGGTAAAAAGATGCAATGTCATTTTAAGCAAGGAAGCATAAGCGGTGCAGAGTTGTATGCATGGTAGAAGTCAGGAAAAAAGGGAAGCATAGTGCTCGTGATGCAATATTTATACTTCGTAGGTGCAGAAAGTATTCTCAGTTATGATTGATCAATATCAGTTTTAGTTCCCTTTTTTAAGTAGTGTTATGTAATTTGGAATGATTTTGAATTTGGGAGAACAGATGAATTTAGGGAGAGAGCACCAAATTTAGAATGTTAATTTTGAGGTCGCCAATTTTTTAAAGCAGCTATTTTATTCTGTTATCTCTTAATATATAGTGTGCATTTTTATGAAGAGTTCTAATATTATTCTAATTTCTAGTGCCGTTTATTTGACTTACGAGCTGATAGAGAAGTAGCTGTTTATTCAAAGCAAAGTATCATATTTGGTGTAAATTCAGTTGATTTTTCTGTGAGTGGTAAGTAAAGTTTCCGTTTCAAAAACTTGAACAATTTTATGAAACTAAAAGAAAATTAAAATAATTTTATTATTTACAGGTCGTTTATTATTTGCTGGTTATAATGACTACACGGTTAATGTGTGGGACAGCCTAAAATGTGTGCGTCTTAGTATTCTCTATGGCCATGAAAATAGAGTTACGTGTTTGAAAGTCTCACCTGATGGTACCGCTTTATCCACTGGTAGCTGGGACTTCACATTAAGGGTGATTATTTTAATTGTGTCTGATGTAAACAAATATAAAAGTTTCCCCATAACTGCATCTATTTCTGACATTTTTATTTGTGTGCTGATTTGTTTGATTGTACCTTTTTGATTTGTGTGTTGATTTGTTTGATTGGGCCTTTTATGAAAACATATTTTATTACCCCTTTATTTTAATTTAAAAGTGTATAACATTTAAATAAATAATAGGTACCAACTAAAATATAGCAAAGTAACATAACTAGAGAAAAACAAAAAGCTTAAAATGAGAAACTACTGGAATTAGAAAATAACAGTTATCCAGATTTTCTCTTTTCTGTTGCATTTTGTACTTTTTACTGTATTAAATGTAGTGGTTTATGTGTTTGGTGGTGTTACATAATATACGTTTGAAATCAGTTTTTCAGATTGGGCTGATTCAGTCAATATGGGTTTTAAATTGCGTAGAATCCATAATACAAATTTTTTGTATATAAATTTTTTGTATTATACTGAGAAATTAATTTTTGTAATACAGCAATTCACTGCATTGAGTTTTAAATAGCATAATATCCATAGTATAAAATTTTTGTATTGTACTGAGAAATTTATTGAGAAAGTAATACAGAAATTTCAAATTATTTTAATAACAAGTACTTATTGGCTGCTTTATGAACACTGTATTGTCCATGTAGCTAACAGGCATCCAGTGGATAAATTTTATTTTTACCATTTTTAAAATAAACTTGCGTTATTAATTCTTATTTTTTATTTTTATACTATTGCACCCTTGATGAAGAGAGTATAAACAGGTCAACTTCCACCTTTGGTCATATTTGTTCTGGTTTTTTTTTTTTTTTTTTTTTTTTTTTTCTTTTTTTTTTTTTTTTTTTTTTTTTTTTTTTTTTTTTTTTTTTGTGCCTAAATTTCCACCCATGTAATAGATCTTGCATTTATCTGATTGATTTTCATAAGCGTATGTGTGTGTATGTTTTCTGACAACTTTATCAGTGACATTTGTTTAAATTGGATTAAAAGTACATGCTGATTTATGAGTTTTAATTAATCTGCCATCTCTTATAAGGTTTTGTGCTTATTTTGCGGTATAGTTTATTTTTTATTCACATATTTTTACAATTTTATAACTGTTACAGTGGCTCTGGGTGAAGGAAACTCACATTATTTAATATTTCCTTTTAGCTTGCATAAGCGAACTTAGATCTGCATTAACTATTTTATATTATATATTACTGAAGTTTTTTTTATGTGTGTGTTGGTTCTTTTGTGGGGCAGAGGGGTTATTGTCTTGCAGGTGTGTATATATAGATACAGAAACACACAAAAAAAATTATAAAGAAAAATATATAATCATTCCAAGAAGTTTCACGCATTATGCCGCTGAAAATTGATTGGTAAATACATAAAGAAAGAAATGTAGAATCAATTTTTCACAAAGACCAAAAACTGAAATTGAAATAAATGAATAAATTTTAAAAACTCTTATATATGTAGAATTAGAATTCTTTAAATGTTAAAAGAAAAAATAAACCATCACAAGAAAAAAAAATGAAAGAAGAAAAATCCAATTAACTCTGATATAATGTTGTCAGTAGGAGGATTGTGTATATATATATATATACTTTTGAGAATAGACTAGCCTGCACTGAAGCAGCAAGATAAAGATAAGCATTTTTAAAGTGAAGTAAAAAATGTTGGAAAGAATTAAATTTAATACCGAAAATAAAGGTAAACCTAATATTCTGTCTCTGTGAAGTTGGTGAGATCATTGAATTACATTTATTGAAAGGGGAAAAGAAATTTAAGAAAAAACATAAAGTATACAAAGAAAATAAACGAAACTACTATGCAAGCATACTCGAAAATATTACCAAAAAGTTTAAGGCTTCAAAACAGTTTTCCCTTGACAAGTTCTCTTTGAAGCATTAAACAAAGGAGAAAAATTGTTTTTTTATTATTATTATTATTATTATTTGTATAGCAGTTTATATCATTTTTGATAAAATTTTCGTTTGCAAATTTATTGATTTTCTTTTTTTTTTAATTTTTCCCTGTTCACTGACTTTAGAGAGATAGGATATTAGGTTTACTTTTTATTTTGACATTTAATTTCTTTTTCCAACTTTTTTCTTCACTTTGAATATGATTATATATATAGAAAGAAGAGAGATAGAAAGAAATTATGTTGAGATATTCTACATACTTTTTTGTGTAATTTAAATTTTATGCATTGTATGTAACTGTATATGAACTAAAAATATTAATGCCTTTTTTGTTTTATTGATGAATAATGGAGGTTTAAACAGCTTATGCTCCAAATGTGAATGTAATGACACTCTTCATTACATCTAATCGGACCTGTATTTGCATTAAAATCTGTGGAATTTTGGTTTTAAAATTTTAAAACTTGTATTTCAACTTTTTTCTAGGTGTGGGCTTAAGCCTGCCTATTCAAGCATTTGTCATCATAAATGAAAGCAGATTGTTTTCCTGAAATGAGCTCCAGATTTTAAGGACGGACTTCAGTTTTTGTTTTCTCCTTGTCTTTCTGTTGCAGCTAAATATGCCAGTTGCACTTTCATGAAAGCTGCGAGAGAATTTAGTCCTGGAGAAGCAGACCAGTCTGTGGTTCTTGAGTCAAAGTGAGAATTCAGGTGAAGCGCTGATTCTAGTCATTTTTTAAATTAAGAATGGAAATATGAATGTCAAGTCATAATTTGTAAGCGGCATTTTGTGAATGTACTGAAACTGTTTTGCCTGAATTATGTGATAAGCCTTCAAGTACTAAATAGTTTGGTGTGAAAAAAAATTATTTAGCGTTTTTTACGTACTCAACTTGAAGATGCTTGGAAAAACAGCATAGCTATCATTTGAATGTTTGAAGAAACTTATAAAGGACTTATGGGCTAAATTCCTTCTATTTAATTGTCACAAAAAACATGATCATTGGTGAAGTATCATAGATTTTTATTGAGAATGGCTACAATTTTACAGTTTTTTTTTTTTAATGAGTGGGATGTAATATCAAATTATGGGATTTTGTGATTATAAAAACAAGTGTAACTAAAGAATAAAAATCAATCAATCAATTTCATTTGTTTTTAGAACTAAATTTCAGTATTGCTTTTAAATAGTAAAACTTACTTCTGTTTTTTTTTTTTTTTTTTTTTTTTTTTGTTTTTTTTTTTTTTTTTTTTTTTTGAGTTGACTATCTTGTTTATAAGTATGTCAGATTAACCTAATATTATAATCACAAACTGAATGCATTACAGTTATAAAAAGTTTATTCTGTGCTAATTTGCATATCTCATGACATTTAATTTTAAATGCTTTTATCCTTCATGCAATAAAGTGCAATTTATATTGTGTTTACTTTCATTATCATAATAATAAGTGTTATAGTAATGTAGTATTACTATTGTTTATTTATATCAATAACTGTGAAATAGTCATTGATTTTGTATAAAATCTTTGTTCTTCAAATGTTTAGTTTAGTTACTGAATAAATTATTGTAAATATGGCATATATATTACATTAAAAGAAAAACTGCTGCCATTTTGAATTAAAATAGTTCATTGAAAGAGCAGAATCTTATATGTTAGTTAGATCAAGATTTGTAATTCTTAATTGATAATTATTAGGAGGCAACTTGCAGTGCTTCTATAATAATAATAATTAAAATAATATTTTGAAATATTCGAGTTTCAATTGAAATATTTTCTCCGTTGCAGTTTTATTTTTTTCCTCTAAAAACACTAATTACTATTAACTATTAACACACTATATTAAAAAATATAAATTTATTCATTTTATTTTCAGTTTCATATATCTGTTAAAATCGAACATTTCAGTACTTTGTATAAAATATTTAAAGCTAGTCGAAGTAAAAATTATTATTTCTGTATTGATTAAATTCAATATAATGCAAAGTTTTTATTTTTTTCCTCTAAAAACACTAATTACTATTAACTATTAACACACTATATTAAAAAATATAAATTTATTCATTTTATTTTCAGTTTCATATATCTGTTAAAATCGAACATTTCAGTACTTTGTATAAAATATTTAAAGCTAGTCGAAGTAAAAATTATTATTTCTGTATTGATTAAATTCAATATAATGCAAAGTACTAAAATATATTGAAACTAAATATTTTGAAACATTTCGTTTCATTTTAATGTTCTTTTCATTTAATGTTTTCTCTAAAAACTTTTTTTAAAAACTAAATGAATTCATTTTATTTTTTGTTTTATATATTTGTCTAAATTGAACATCTTGATAATTTGTATAAGATATTTAAAACATTATTATTGTTTTTTTTTTCTGTATTAACTAAATTTAATATATGTCTAGTATTAAAATTATTTAATATAGTAGTATTAAAATATATTGAAACCAGTAATTTTTCCCTTTTGTTGTTTATAATTTTCTTTCATTATTTTAATCCTTTACTATTTTGAATACAAAACAGTCTTGTTAAAATAAGTGATTATGGGCATTATTAATAAAACCACTAATAACTCCCTTTTTAGTGTATATTTAGTTATATGTAGTTATAATTTAATATTAAATTATAAATTTTATTGCAATAATATTTAGAAAAGCATCAAAAGGGCAAAATTATTATATTTTTGATGAGTTCATTAGTTAAGTTTTGATTGTTTCATCTGCTCTGTGCTATAAATTATAGGGTGTAAAGTTTATCTCCACCTACCCATAGAAAGATATTTTATATTTTCTTAATAATACTAGATGTTGTTTAGTATGTTAAATAGTTTTCATTATAGCAGATTGAGAATTGTATTATTATTAAAATATGGAATTTAACAGTTGCTAATTAACTAAGTTAGACAATCTGGATTATGTTATAAGTATATAAAACTGTGATAACAAAGACAGAAATTAGGAAGTTTGTAGCAGATATTTCAAACTTATGAAAATGTGAAATACTATTAAGCAGTTTGAAGTTGGAACTACTGATGTAGTTTTCTTAATAGAATTAAAGGTGTGTTTTCTGTGTATTCGAAAAGGACAAGGTTTATCTCCATGTAAGAAGAAAACATTTCATTGAAAAAATGTTAAATTATTATAATCTAGATTCTCTAAATAATTATTTGAAATCTCTCTCTTTTCTCCCCTCTCCCCGGTTGATGTAATGCATAGTACAAAACAATTTGTAGTTTTTTGTTGTGAACAGCGGTGACAGTATGTATCAAAAATATGTCATTTGAATTTTTGGAATTTCTGTATTTATAGTGATATAGCTCAAATTTTAAGGTGAGAGCTTTTAAATCCATTATTAGATTTTGTAATGTATAAAAAGGTTTTGGTATAATATATTATTTCATTCTTTCCAAAAAGAAAAAAATAAAGCAACTGTTGTGTATATTAGTGACTAAAGTTGTAAAAAAACTAGATATTCTTTGATATTGAATTCATTATTAAGAATTCTAGAATTGTCTACAATTTTGGTAATAAATTATTGATACTACTATTTGATTGCATTGCTAAATCGAGTTTCCAAATTGTATGTTCGATGAGTAGGACGCAAGCTTTATATACGAAAGGAATGTTATTTTGTTGTTATTTTATAATTATTTTATTTAAATTATTTTTAATTATTTCAACTTGTTGAAAAATATTTTGTTTTATTTATAGTTTCATGAACAAATTTGAACTATTTTACATAAAATGTTACATGTAATGGAATTTTACTATAACCAGTGACTGGAAAATAAGTTGTTGAATATATTTATGTGTGTGTTAATTTTTTCAAGAGTACAAGATTTCCTGTTATTTTTACATTTGAATTTGTTTCATATTTGTTGTTATGTTATATGAAGAGTGATACAAGTAATGGAAGAGAGAGATCTTTGAAATAAATAGACTTTTATGTTGTAAATAAGAAAAAAAATACTTTTAAGTATGTTTGACATATCAAAACATATTAATTTCTATATGTTTACATTAAAGTATTGCGTGAGATCGTGTTTTTAATCAAAAATTGTTCTAAGTTATAGCTTTATATGCTTTAGAGCATTTTGGGTATAAATTAAATATTAACTCGCATATTTCTTCTCTAGCTTTTTAAATGTATGTTAATATCTGAAACATACACTAATGATTTTTGTTTTAATGTATGTTTTTTAGTTCTCCAAAATCTCTCAAATTGCTATTCTTATTACAGGCATTTCATCATTATTCTTTCAACCCTTTAAAATTCTAGCTAAGGCCATTTGTTCTTCTTGTCTCATGAAATGAAGAAGGGGAAATAAAGTAAACATAATGCATAAAGACAACACCTCTTTTAAATTCTATATCTAATCATTTGAGATGGGAATATAATATGCCTTTGTACTCCATAGGAATAGACATCTGTTTTATGATTTCAGAGAGGGGAATAGACACTAATTAGAGGTAAAACTGAAGTTATCCTCTGCAGTTGTTTGCTTTTTGGTTCATTTAAGAGTTATTCTGATGAACCCTAGAAATCTGGTTTTTATTCATAATCCAAGAGATGGGTAGCAACATATAATATAATGCTAATATTGGCACAACTACTTAAGTAAACTTTTGAACTGCATAAGTTTTAACCTTACTTTTCCCTTAGAAATATGTACTCAGTTTAATTTTACCTTCTCGATTTAGAGTTAATAAAATTTGTTAACGGAGAGAAAACGGGAGTAAATGCATTATGTTTAAGATAATTTTGCAAGAATGAAATGTATTAGAGAGTTAAAATAAATTGATCTCATGTATTTGGAGCACATGATTCATTCAATAAACTATTACAAAATTTTATCCATGAGAATTTTGAGTAAGGAGCAAAAAATAATATTTGCATCTGTTGAAAGCAAATATATTCTGTGTGTGATTTCCCCCCTCCTTAGATATAGCTTCTTTTTTTTTTTTTTTTTTTTTATTTGTTTATTTTTTTTTTTTTTTTTTTTTTTGTCTTAATGTGCTTAAATATATAAGATATGTCTAAAAGCTTTCTATTTACAAGTGCAGCTGAATGTTATAGTGTAAATGAATAAAAATTCTATTTATACGTTTCACCATCTGTTTTTATTAGAGTTGTATCAGTAACACACTTTTCATTCTTATTTTAGATTTCATTCTCATTAGGTTTGTGTTTTTCTTGCAGTTGTGGGAAAGGAATTGATTCATGCAATATATAAATCCTACCTTATGTATATTTACCCTAAATTTAGAAATAAATGTGATATTGAAAGGATTGTATTAAAAAAATATGGAATTGGTGTTACAGATATATTTTATTCATTCATTTGATCAAATAATAAAGTGAGGTATATGGTGTTAAATATCTTAAATAATTTATTATAAATGACCATTGATTAGAAATTTGAATTATTTTTTTTCAAAAAACTTTTTATGGTGGTGAGAATCAGACTCAAGGTTGGTTTAATGTTAGATTTCTCTGTAAATAGCTAGTTAAAAAATTAATATTACTGTATATCTGTTTCTGAAACAGTCATGTGTTGTATAGATATTATCTTATTGAGCTGTAGTTTTATGAATGTGGACCATGCTGTTTAGACAGTTATAAGTTGTACAGACAATTATTAAAAGTTGAACAAAATAAAATATTTCTTAGTGATTGTTTTACATTTATTTTTGTATTTTTTTCCATCATCTTTCATTCATACTAAAAAAAATTTTTTTCCCCAATAAATACATGTCGACACTACAACTTGACCTTTCGACGTTTCATTATATTCCTATATAATGAAATGTATAATAAAATAAGTTTAATTAAATGCTAATTGTCGTGTGTATTGATTTTTATTACACAAATTGTGTGAAGAAAACTGCAGTTTTCATTAGTAATATATTTTACCCTTGCAATTTTTACAGGTTCGAAAGCCTCCATGGTCTTATATGGTGGTTTGCAATATCAACTGCTATATTTTTAGGTGTGGTTTCAAATCTCAAAGAAGGCATGGATGTTTGTAAATGTGCATTTGTGGCATGGAGACAAAAGACCCTTTGAGAGGGGTGCAAGAGCTTTGAATTCTATCTGCCAAGATGCTTTCCATCAAATTTGGTACAAAGTGGGTTAAGTTATCCTATGACCCTCTAAAGTGCCCAGAGCATTGAGCAAAAGTATGCACTACCCTGTCCTCCTTGGTTGTGATCAAATTTCTGAATTTGGTGTGAAATTTCATCAGAGATCTGGACAAACACAGATGAAAGCAAAATTAAAATATTTTGGACCTTATTACAAGACATCTTGAAGACTAAGCTAAAGTATTTTTGGACCACAAGGTCAAAACTCAGCATGCCTTTCATCTCTAAAATTATATCAGAGAAGCATCATACATCGTTATAAAATTTCTTTATTTTTATGACAATTTTTCTGATATACAATCCAAACAGAATGTATATTGTTAAAACTGAAGAAAATACTTGGTATTTTCCACATCATGAATAAGAAGTTTCAAGCATTTTATATTCCCGAAAGAGATATTAGTATTGATGAGTTGCTGTTGCCTTACGAAGGACAACTCACGTGTAAACAGTCCATACTGTCCAAAAAAAATTCGGTATAAAAATGCTTCACCTTTCAGAGTCGAGCAAGTGGTTATATTTGGTATAGGTTTTTCTTATACGTCTTTCCCTTAGAAAATCTTTCACGAATGCATTCTTCCCTTAGGTGCTTCGTCGCATATAATTAGATATAATAAATGTACTTTTAGGATCCTGACCTTCAATTTTTAACAAAATTATGCTTCTTTATTTTTTCCTGGAAAATAGTTCGTGCAGGTACATTCACTTGTAAGAATAATGCTTTTTAACTATTTATTGAAAATATGTGTTATATTTAATGAAAGACCGATTCATTTTCAATAATGTCACTGAAACGTTTTAGTACACATAACAATTAAACAGAATGATTATGTATGAGAGTCATTTTTCTGTCAGCTAAAGCGATCAGTTGAATAAAATTAGGATAATTAGTTTAGGCCTGTTGTTGATCCCCTTGTTCAAACGAGAAGGCAAAATGAAGTTTTTGGTGATTTATTTACTCTCTAATATAAAACAATATTAGTTTCCCTTAACCGATCCTCTGCGAAAACATCCCCTTTCCTTAGGCTTGCACTCATTGCTTGCTTTCCCTTAAACGAACAATTTAAATTTGCATGCATGTTGAAGATCATAAACATACATATTTGCTTCACAATGTTATGCGTATTTAGATTTATATAAAGAAGCCGAAATCAGTTTCTTTAAATACATTCTGATATAAATATATATCTTTCACTTATTGACTGAAAATGCATATAGTATTAAACAAAGGATTAATTTATGTCGGTATTACAAACTGCTATTCAGGCAAGAGATGAATATTTCTGAAGTGCGAAATATATATTTGTAGTTTTTATATGATTTTTTTAGAATACTTTTCTCACAACTACTACACTTACAGCTATTAAGAGGAAAGTCCGCAAGTATTGTAATATTTGGAACTTTGTTTTCAACACTATACTTTAGAATAAACTATGAAAGGGGAGTACAATATCACTTTCCTGTTTCGATTTCCTTAGCATTAAGGGTAATAAAATTGTGAATACTTCTTCCTTAACGAGGAATTTTTTGTATTAATGTCACCGTGATCATAAATTAGTTGATATATGTAATTTTAAATCGGAAGTTTTGACGGAATAAAAAATGCATAACAAAAGTATGCAGCTGTTGAAATCGTGGTGATTTCAGTGAATTCTTTCTCTCGGGTAAAAACTCACTTCTCAAATCAGTTCCGTATGGCAATTAAGAATCTCATTATTTTTCACTTGCCTCGACGATCCACCTGACTCGCACCTATAAAATAATATTTCAAGGAAAAATGCCGTTCCTAAGTATGTGCCGATGGGTTGGACCGCCTTTGTGCTCAATTTAGCTGCACCACAAGAGCTCCGACCCCTTTAGATACGCCACGCATTCATAGATATCTTCTAATATAAATGGCCTGTATCCATGTTATACATGGAAAAAACACGAAAACTACCATACAGCCAGCCTGCTTACCTAGATCAAAATACCAATATTCAGTGGATTTATCGCTTGACTACTGGTAAGCCTTTTTAAATTAGACTATTTAATTTAGTGGAGAAAAAAAACATTAACTAACATTCTTAAACTCTGAATCGTTGAATCTGAAGTGTTCTCTTCCTACCACAAACCTTTCCATGTGACTTCCAGATCAGAAGATATTAATGGCTGTTTTCTGCAAAGGCACTACAGTCTCCAAAGTCCATGTCATTTCTGGGATTCAAAATGAGGTCGAACGACATGTGGAATCGACATTCATTAACCATCATACCACCTAGGTGGGGCTAAAACTTCGTAGGTATACTGCGTATAATCAGATTACACTTATAAGGTATTTTCTCCCTGCTTTCTGTATACCTTTGTGGTGTAACGGTAGCACACACGGCGCGTATTCGAGGGGTCCAGGTTCGAGGGCATTGCTAATTTTTCACGTCTCCAGTATAAAGAACCTAATGACTCTACACTGGCGACCGAGCTTAAAAAGTGGTGGATGATGATTTTTCACCACCAGGATTTGGGGATTGGGTCCCCTAATCCCCAGTCGCTCTTTAAAAGGGGGAGTACATACAGTATTTCCTTCTTCATTTCTGCAAGCCTTCGTGGTATAACAGTAACACAAATGGCGAGTATTCGAGAGGTCCATGGTCGAGTGCCGGCGAGGGCACTGGTCATTTTTCATGTTTCCTACTTCAAAAGTAACCTAATATCTACACAGTCATCGGATTTGCATTAAGTTAAAATTTCATATTTATTTCCACACATTCTTAGTAGGTAGAAGTGGTTTGCTGTTGTAAAAGATGATATTTCTTACATGCAAGCTTATTACATGCATTTTAGCTGCTTGATCGTTCTTAGTTTTTCACGCAATCGGGTATCTGAATATTTATTTCCGAACAGTTATTTAAAATGTTTGAAAAAAACAGAGAAAAATTTGCAATAATTTATAATTTGCATACTTTTATCAGTGCATTTCCTATTCACTGATTTATTTTTGTTTATTATATTAAACCAGATGTGACTTAAACTTTTCTGTTTCTAAATTACAATAATATGATTTAGGCAATGTGGAAGAAATTAGAATAAAGAACTTGTTTAAACATTTATTTATATGATAAATATTTGGTTTGCTTATTTAGTAAGCTAGCGATAACAGTAAGTCAAATTAGCTGCTGAGCATTCTGGAAATGGCAATAAGAAAACTTAAATGAGTTTTTGATACAGATTCTTATTATGATGAATCTCTTAATAACACTATTACTATAAAATACCGAGCATATAATGAGTTGAAAGGTAAGGTAAATAAGTATAAAAAAATTAATTACAATCTTATTTAAAAGCAAAGGCCCTCAATATAATATAAGTATACAAAGAAAAGAATATAAATAAGCTAAAGACTAGTGGCAGATTGTTCGTGTATTGTGTGAGATTCAATATCTTTTAAATCTTGGAATCCTGAAGGCGTGATTCTGAACAGCGGCAAAGTTGACATTAAGGCTTCTACTGCATCATTTCGCTCCAGCTCTTCCAGTTTCGTCAACAGTTGACCTACCGTACTATCTGGGCGCTTTAACCACTCTCCTAAAATGCAAGCAGTGGGGCTAAAAGCTGGATTGTCTCCTGGGTCCAGCTTTGGCAATTTGTCCGTCATTCCTAAGAGGACACCCAGCATGCACCAATCCCTACCCATTGATTCTTGAGGATCCAGGATAGCGCAAAGGCACTGACAACACAATAGCGGTAACTGCGAGGCATGCAAATCCGAAACCAGTGTAACTACTGGATTTTGATCTTGAAGCAGAGCTGGTGAACTATCTGATCGTAGCACCTGGAGGTTGCTGCACCGATTCTGAAGCAACTGAGAAGCAGAACTTTGAGACATACTGCGAGGTAAAGGTGTCTGATGCTGTGGTAAAGATCTCCGTCGACCGGCTGTTGTATGCGGTAGCTGATTTTGGCGCTGCAAAAGTGGACTTGTTTGACTATGCGGGAATATGGAACTTGAGACCGGGATACGAATTTGTGTGTTAAGCGTTTCTATATGTTCATGTTGTTGATTAGATGTCAATACTTCGGGTGTGCCGAAGAACAAAAGAGAAAGTAGAGTTTCTTTAGCATTCGTTTGTTCGTTAATAACTGTGCCATACACACCATCCCGAAGTAAGACTCGCATGATAAGAACAGGCGAATAGGAAAATACTTGCTTCGAATGTGCTTGCAGCTGTGAACTGCTGAGAACATGTCTTTCGATTAGGAGACCTGGACAGACATCGAAAAGCATTTGTTCTATAACACTGATCAAATCCTCCTGGAAAAAGAAGCTGAAAGGAGAAATAATGATAATTAAACACCCAAAAATACTCAAATATAGCGTATATTCATCTTTTTTACTTATATTTTTACAATTCTTACTGTATCAATTTTAATTCCATTTCATGATTAAATGAAAATTCAAAAGAAATTATATGCACCAAATTATTTTCAGTAGATTAAACGTTTGGTAAAATTTAACAAATTTCCTACATTTTCTTTGAGCGGCGTATGTGCCATTGTAAAGATTAATTGAAAGAGTGCGTATCATTTTGTTTTTGTGTTATAAGGAATGACGTTAAATGTATATTTGACACAAGATAATGAACACATTTTATTCATAAACAAGCCTAAAATTAACCATGACCAAGTGACGAACATTGCTAAGAAATTATTATTGTTAACCGGGCTAAAATAAATTTACTACTGTGAATATAATAATAATTTATGCTGAAATAACATATCCAAATTCTGTTGGTGAAATATTAGTGAAGATTTCAGTAACCAAAGGTACAGTTATCTTCTTTTCTATCTTCAATCTATCTTTCTTTCTCCTTATACATCGTCCTGGTAAGAAACGACGGCATTGAAGTATGTGGGTTGACATGAAGTGCAATGTGAAAAGTTCCTGAATATCTTCAATTTTTTTTCTCTTGAAAATGAAGATAATTTATTTTCCTCATTTGGGAGAGAAATTTTTGCCATATCAGATGTAATCTGAATCGAATGACGCAGTCCTTTTAAAACCGACTCTAGATTGATTGTCAAATTCCCTTTTAAATTATAAGAAAATAAAAGTTATCCTTTTTGAAAATTTAAATAATTCTTCTGTACTGTGAGACTTAAGTACATCTACAGTCTTATAGATTGAGGGGGGATTTCCTTGCATAGAATTACATTTCTTATAATGAAAGAAAAAATCATCTTAGATTATCTAGAATTATCTATGTGTGAGCAAAGGGGAAAACTATAAAATGCGAAGCGACGTAAAACAGCATTAAATCAATTTGTGATTCTAAAAGCTGATGATTATTTCCTTTATCGAAACTTGTGGAAAAGAATTTTAACAGACTAATTTGATAACTATTTATTTTTTCCTTATTAAGCGAAATTTATTATCGACGTTATACGTAAAATACGTTTTATTGACTATATTTGGAAAATTTTCGTTGGGACTGGGAATATTTTGCACTTACTGCTCGACATTGAAAATGCAACACCAAGAAGGAGTGGTCAGAAAGTGAGGAAATTTGGAAAAAAGGTAGAGACAGCAAGCAGCAATAAGTGATCTTTATTTCAAAATGATAGTCAGAATACAGAGCGAGAACGGCATCGGCTCAGTAGGACATAGGACCATCGCGGACAGCGATGCACGAAGAAACACGTCTAGACATACAGTCAATAAGAGTATGGATGGTGTCCTGAGGGATGGCTCTCTATTCCCTTTCAACCATTTGCCACAGTTCGTCTTCTGAACGAGGCAGGGGCAGTCTGCAAACCGCGTCCAATCACATCCCACACATGTTCGATTGGTGACAGGTCAGGAGAGTACGGTGGCCAGGGAAGCATCTGTATACCTTGCAGAGCATGTTGGCAGATGCGAGCGCTGTGTGATCGGGCGCTATCCTGCTCAAAAATTGCATGAGGCAGCCCCTGAAGGTAGTGGATTGCCAACGGCCGCAGTACATTATTCAAGTATCGTCGGGCCGTCATAGTGCCCTGAATACGAACTAGAGGTGACCTGAAATCGTAGGCAATAGCGTCCCAAATCATTATGCCACGTTGTCGCGCAGTTGGGCGTTCCACAGTTACTGCCGGATTAGATCTGTCTCCACGTCGACGCCACACACGTATGCGGCGACTGTCACTGGATAAACAGAAGCGTGACTTATCTGAGAACACGACGTTTCGCCATTCTGTCATCCACATCGCTCCAGTCCGGCATCATTCTAAACGTTGGCGTCCGTGCTATGGGGTCAATGGCAGTCTTCTTAACGGACGCCGTGAGTGTAGGCCACGTTCAACCAATCGACGGGAAATGGTTCTGGTCGACACGGGAACATCCGAGGTATCTTGCACATGCTGCAGAATCGCGGTACAAGTGACTTGCGGGACCGTCACAGCTTGTCGGCGGATGCGTCGATCCACGCGTGCTGACGTCACTCAGGCTGCACCTGCACCCGTCCTTCTTCTTGCTCCAACCATGTTCGCCATAGCCCATGCACCGTGCTCGCATCCATGTGGGTATCAGCTGCGATTTGACGTAAGGACCAACCCGCCCTTCTCAGTCCGATCACCATACCCCTCGTAAAATCGTCTATCTGTTGGAAGTGCCTTCGTTGACGGCGGCCTGGCATTTTCTCTTATTACACGTATCCTCCAGACAAAAACCAACTTTTTTCGATAATTCGTCTGGCAGAAATAACGACACAAATATTGCCCATTCTGCACGTTCCTACCCTTATATCTTACTTCAGATGCGTCGGAGAGCTGCGCATTTCACATCATTCGCATAACTCAGTGACGTGAGTCTACTCTAAAATTTGCATCAATTTCTGACCACTCCTTCTTGGTGTTGCATTTTCAATGTCTTGCAGTGTATTTCATTTGATATGATTTTAGAATCTTCTTTTTCAAATGGAGCAGTTTCTTAAAATGCCTTTATTTTCTTATGGCTTAATTAGCGTTTTTATCATTACTATTTTCACATATGTTCGCATGAGGTTTCCAGTCTTGTCCTTTATTCTTTGTGATGTAATGCTGCTTTCCTAGAATTCTGCAAGCTATGTTTTCGAGCGTTGTTCTATCCTTTTCCACCATTTTCTAATTCAAAATTTTCTCTGCTGCTTGACCTTCTTTCATCAAGAATACATATATGACTGCTATTCTTGCACATCAAATGTTTTTAATATAAGGGATAACTAAGTAGAATGGGCTGAATCAGGAGTTTCGATTCAGTAAAAGTAAGAAGAACTGATCGCGTTCATTGCAGCAATGTCTGTTGCGCATCTTACATGTACATGTTAAGTCATCTATTTTATTCCTAAGTAGACTTTCGACACATTGAATTGAGTGACAGATTCCGCCATCTCTGAACACATTCATACTTGAGGATTGATAAGGGAATTTTTTTATTCCCATTTTTAGCTCCAGAGGTGTTTGCAAGTTTCGACCTTTTTTTTTTGTCTGAATCATCAGTATTGCGTCCATATCATTCTTCAAATAAAACAAAATGCTGCACCAAATGTTATTGTCATGTATTTAGATATAAAATAGCTATATAGAGAAAATAAAAAATGTACGGCAACATTTAACACTCTATCAAGAATCAGATATATTCCGACGACGTCAGCGGTAATGTGACTTATGTACTACTAATGTAAACAAACAATATAGATGACCTCATGGATCACGTGATTTTTGCATAGCTAACGTTAACAAACAAGGTCATTCTTCCTCTTTTTCTCTTGCAGAATTTACGCTCTTTTGCAAAAAAATCGAAGCACCATGAAGGAAGTGGTTGTTTTTGATGAAATTGAATATGTGTATAGCTCATACACAGATAATAAAATGATTGAAAAATCAAGGTCATAGTAGCTGTTCATGGCTCACAATCACGAATTGAGTGTTCAAATTAGTAGTTGGTCGAACCGCCCCTGGCGGCAATGCATGCTTGAATTCGTCGAGGCAAGGAGTGGTAGAGGTTCCTAATGTCATCCTGTGACACATTCTACCAGGCAATCATCAGTTGTCGCTCCAGATATGCGATATTTCGTGGGGCCCGAATCTGGCAGCCTACCACATCCCAGACATGCTCGATTGGTGAAAGGTCTGGTGACCTTGCTGGTTAAGGAAGAGTACCAACCGCACGGACACAGTCCAGAGATATGTGGCCTGGCACTATCTTGTTGGAAAATGATCCCAGGATGACGTTCCATGAAGTGTAATGCAATCGGCTGCAGGGTGGTATCAACTTATCACTGAGCTGTTAAAGATGTACGGAGGATGACTAAAGATGACCTGCTGTCATAAGAAATACCGTCCCCCACCATCACACCAAGGGTTATGGCTGTATGCCTTTGTAAAACAAAGGCTGATTGGGACCGCTGGACCCGTCCTCTCCAGACGGAAACACGGTGGTCATCTGCTTCAACAGTGAAGCGGGATTCATCGCTGAACAATATACGATGCCATTCTGATGGCAGCGATGATGATCGGCTGCGAAATCACTCCAGCCAATGTTGTGGGGTCAAAGGCAAACGTCTTAAACGCCTTGTGAGCGTAACCCCACCTCAGACAAGCGCCGGGGGATGGTAGACGGTACCACGGGATGTATAGACGTGGCTGTAATGCGTTGAATAGTCCACAATGATACCGTTGGGACGGTTCGGACCTGGCGAACAATCATCCTATCTTGCTTCGCATTTGTGCTCCTTGGGCTTCCAGAGCCTTTATTTCGTCGGCAGTTTCCTTGTAGCAACCATTGCTGCCAACATCTTTGCACAGCAGTGTCTGTACTCTGCAGGTGGCGACCTATTGCTCGGTATGACCAGCCAACTTCACGCAACCCTACAATGTGACCACGTTCGAAGTCGTTTAGTTGTCTGTAATGTCTTCGATATCGTCGTAATGGCATCTTTAGTTGCTTCTTTACGGAATTACAACGGCAGCAACAAGAAAAGATAAATTTTCCGCCTCTGTTACTGGTTTTATACTTTGCGAATTGCGCGCTAGAAATGCGCGCTATGATGGCAATTCCTATTCATTTGGCTTAAAGCTTAGATCATTTGCATGTTCGATCAATATGTTTTCGCATACCAAATTTCGTCACGATCGCAAAAGTCCTTCTTGGTGCTTTGATTTTTCTGCAAAAGAGTATTTCATTCTAAGGATCAACTGTTTTTAAATGTTTTATGAATTTGCTATTACATTTTATGTGGCGCAAGTACGAACAACGTAATGCTTAATAAATGAAGTTAAAAGAGAAAAAGTTAATAAAAAATAGACCAAAAAAAGTTGTATAAGTCATTTTACTAAGAAAACTAAACATTGATATGATGAACTGAGAGAGGCTGAAGAAAAAAAAAGTAAAGGCAACAGTTAACACTGTATCGGGAATTCTGACCATTTGCTGCTTATGATAACACTTAACACGCTATAAGAAATTCTAAAAATATGCTGCTTTTAAAAATTTGTGATTTTGCTGTTGAATTTTATATGCCGTAAGTGGGAAGAAAGATATGTTTCATAAAATGTAATAAAGATAAAGAATCTATGGCAAACTGACAGCTCAATGAGAGCGTAAAAAACCTTATCAAACTCCGTGGTGCAACGTTAAAATCTGAATACTTTCAGATATTCGTTTTGTTATTATTATTTTAATGATGTGAACCTATTTTTATGGATTATTTACTGAAAAGTAATACAGCGTGCTGCTGAATGTTTTTGGAAGAAGACTGGGACATTGTTCTGGAATGCTATCATCAGGCATCATTATTTTGTAAAAAATGCAATGCCAGTTACAGATGTTGAAACATACTTTGACAGTAGAGGTTGAAGCAAGGCCGGCATCTGCGCATTTCCATATTAGGTATTGCCGGGGCTTGTCAGCTATTAGACTTCTACTACAATTTGAAGAGAAAAACGCCGCGGGAGGGTGCTGCGAGTCTCC
>KK120281.1:56989-88908 GCA_000611955.2 Stegodyphus mimosarum | reverse complement strand
CAGTAGCAGGAAATTATCCCCTATTGCCCGGCCATAAGGGCGCACATAAGGATCAAGAATGCCATCTCTATAAGCCTGAGCATCCATGCTATCAAGTGAAAAGATATAGAGGTCTGTGCGTCCACCCAAAGAGATACCACCCCAAACACAGAAGCTGCCTCCTCCGTATGCATCTCTTTCACAGTTGGTTGATGGACGATAACGGGTTCCAGGTTCTCTCTAAATCAAATAACGTCTATTATCGCTTTGAAGGCGAAACCTGGATCCCCGTAAAGAGGACAGCCCTGCGCTAATCGGCTGTTCAGTGGGCATGTTGACGTGCCCACCTCAAACGTTTCCTTTGACGTGACGTGAGCGACAAGCAAATGGCTAGTCGCCTCGCATACAGACCTCCTTCGTGAAGCCTTTTACGCACGTTGACACCAACGTTCCAGTGGCTGCAGCAAGGGAAGATTTGAGTTGAATCGTAGTTGAGGTTCTATTTCTTCGTGCCCATAACAGTAAATATCTGTCATCAGCGCTCGCCGTAAAAGTTGGCCGTCCTTGGCTGAAACTCCTGGATGCCGAATCTGTTTTTAAAAATTGCTGCAAAAGTTTATGAGCCACAGAAGGACTCAAATTTAGCCATTTGGCCACTTATGTGTCTGACTTTGTCCTGCCTCTGCTCTCTCAGCTCTCCATTACAGTTCTTCGGGCAAATGATGCTTGGAGGTCTTGTTACAAATTGATTATCCCAGATTTCTTAACTCAGTATCACTGCGAAATTTTCAGGCTTGCTTTGAAACATGCAATTTTATGCTCCTCGTAGGTGACGAATTTCGATTGCAGTGCCACTAATTTGCATACTGAAGTTTTATTCAGCAATTATTATTTGACAATCTCCTCAAATTTTATAACGGATTGGCTTATTTTTGAATGATTTGAACGCTATTTAATGAATGAATGCTATTTTTGTGGTATATATGTGAATGCAGGAATGGCAATTATAAAAATTATACGGATTGAAGAAATAAGAGCGTTAGGCTCACAATAAAAAATTTGTTTTTTAGGTTGCTTCTAAGGTGTCACGTGCGAAAATTATCCTAATCTGAAATTTAAACTGTGGATTTACGATCGTAAACTGTGGATTTACGATAAGCTTCAATAGACAATTAGCCATGCGAAACGCCCATTGACATAGAGGTTCACATAAAGCCTAGCCCAAACTTTCTGAAACTGATAAGGATAAAGGGATAAATAGTGTAGTGAACTTCTTACTTTTTCTAGTATCAAATACCATCAGACCACGCTCAGACGACGAAACTGCGAAATTGTTGTTCCTAGAAAAAACTCAAAGATTTGAGAAAAACGTATCCAGCAATAATTCTCGCATATTTATCTGACAGAATATAATTTTTCTGTTTTAGTGTAATGTAAGATATCAAACAATAATATCCAAAATGTGTATAAGCAACAAAAGTGCATATTCGCGTCTTTAAGCACTGTGCCGACTATATGCATCACATTATATTCTAGAAATGACTTTAATGTCCCACCAGATCCATGTTAATGCGACACTACATATCTTTGGCAGCTCGACGGAGTGTCATTCTATCAGTACTGTTGTTTAGTACTTCTATCATCGCTAATGCTCTACCTAAATCTTCAGCAGCCTCTGGATTGTTACGAAATCGTTCCTTAAAAGCAAAATAATTTTTCTTGAAAATGTAGCCCGAATCAATAAAATAGGATAATTCTGGTAACTGTATTTCCTTGGAAACTCTGCTGTTATTAAAAAATTTTCTGTTCCTGATACCGACTCTCCAGACGTCGTTCTATCCTGCATAAATTTAATATCATCTAATTGTTATATTTATCGGGATGAAAATCACTATTCTAAAACAACAAAAACATACAAAGTTCTTCGACACGAAAGAAATTAAATTTCTAGAAGTTCTCGACAATTTTTGTTAAAAGTTAGGCGATATCTTTGAATTTTCATCAATCTAGCCTTGATCTATGTCAAAAAGTTTATTCAAGATTCTAGGTAAAGTACCCTGTAAAATGAAGAGTATAATGTTTAAAAAAAATTCCATTCTAAAATTAGCAACAATACCTGCAATCTAGAAAATAGTGATCCTAGTAAATGTTTGTGCTTGCTGAATAGCCTGATTCCACCATAAGCTGCGTATTGTGATGGGGCTGGCTCCCACAGTCCTTTTAGTGTTTCAACTAAATTAAAGCAAGGAAACTCGTATTCAATATCACCTTCTGATTCGCATTCAGTGCATAATTGTAAGGCTTCTAAGACCTAAAAGAGAATATTTGTGTCAAATTTCATTGCAAGGTTATTATTTGCATTAAAGATATACGACGTCATAATAACAAAAAAAAAAAGTTATAAAAGCCAGTCATAGATTCTCCATATTGATTTTTTTTTTTCAGTTTCCTTGAAAGTGATTTCGGTAAAATTCTAAGGTTACAATTACTTTGCATTAACCAGTTATTTATGATTTCAGCCTTTACTATAACTTCTTTACCAATTTCCTCATGAGAAATGTAAATGAGTTAGAGAGTATTTAACCTGAGGTTTTTGGACTATAAGACAGAGCGTATTTCTGTCTCTCGAAGCTTCTGTGAGCGCAAGAAGTGCAATTATGTTCCAAGTTCTGTTAAATGAAATGGTGTTTTAAAATATGGGTTCACATTACTGCTTAAATTTGATTAATGTCATAATTATACGCTCTGAGCAATGACAGAAGCATTTACAGGCTCTGAGAATTTACAGTCTAAGCCAGAAACTAATGTAACCTTAAACCTAAGGTTTAGGGTTCCACAACATTCGCGAGCTTCAGACAGAAGCCCCGCGATGCTTACATATTAATAACTAATTTAGACTTCTCTACTTTTTAAAATTTTGCATTCTGAAATTCCAGTTTAGCAATACACCAATCGCTGTGAGATAAAATGTTGCTTCAGTCGCAGCTATAACCTAAAACAGCGTTCTCAACCTTTTGCTTAAGGCATACCATTTAAATAAAAATTGAAAAAACTTTAGTACCACCACTACATTTTACAATGATTATTTTTCGATTTCTCAATAGAAATATTTAGAAAAAAAATTTTTTTGTCATTTTCACAACCTACCGGCTATTTGTGTTAAAAATGTGCACGTAAAAATTACTAAATTAAAAATTGGTTACCATTTTAATTATCAAAATTTAAGTTTTAATACTTTAATTCTAAAATTTAGTGCGAATTTTGGGCCTGTTTAAGACAGATCAGTTTCTTTATGTCTCATCTTATTTCACTTAGTTTTAACCATCAATTATCCTCTTTTAATTTTGTTCTGTATTTATTTTTCAAATATAACATGGAAGAAAATCCTTGCTCACACAAATAGATTGTGCAAAAAAGCAATAAAATTTAATAGCTTTATATGAAATACCTTTAAATTATTTTTTTTTTTTTCGGTTCAGCCAGAAGTTAACAAGTGTGTTATAAAAATCTTCAGTTAGATTTCGATCACAGGAAATTTCTGTCAATTGTTCTTTTTCTTCACGAGATAAAATTTCAGTTACATTTGAACAAAGTGGATTTCTAATCCAATTTTCATTTTCATAATCACCGGAAAAATACATGATGAACCTATTTATCAATGGAAACCAATAATTTTTAATGTCAGATGCTAATTCATCTTTTATTTTCGAATTATTTTGAGTTAGAAAACTTTCCAAAAGTAGAAAAGAGCTTAAAATATTATTATCTAATTCTTTGCTTATTAACTCGAGTTTTTTTTTATTATTGTCATTGCATTTATTTTATCTCTAATGATAAACAAATAACACTTTGTCCTTGTAATCCTAAATTTAATTCATTCAATTTTCCAAAAATATCAGCTAAATATGCTAAACGCGCCAACCATAATTTACTAAATAAACATTTTTGAGATTTAAATTTCGAATCACAGCCGATAATTTGAATTTCTGATTGAAGTTAAAAAAGACGACTTAAAATTTTGCCTCTGGATAATCACCTTATTTTAAAATGTAACAAAAGAGTTTCATGTTCATTGCCCTTCTCTTGGCATAAAATCGTAAATATTCTTGAATTTAAAGCTCGGCTTTTAATAAAATTAACAATTTTCACAGCTCGATTCAAAACGATTATCAGGTTTTCGTGAATTGTTTTGACTAATAAAGCTTTGCGATGAATGGAGCAGTGAAGAAATTTAGTTTCAGGGGCGACTTTCTGTATTTGAGAAATAAGTAATACCGGAATGTTTTCCTGTTAAAACACGAGCTCCGTCATTGCATACGACAATACACTTATCCCAAGGAATATCATTCTCAGACATAAAATTGTAAATTACTTTGAAAATTTCATTTGAAGTTGCTCTATCACGAAGAGATTCACAAAATAAATACTCTTCGGCAATTCATTTATCTTCTTCGAAACGTATGTAAAGTAATAATTGAACAAAGCTCGTTGCATCACTATTTTCATCCAAATGCAATGCGAAATACTCATTGTGTTTTACTTTTTGAATAAGTGTCCTTTTTATGAAATTGGCTATTTCATGAATTCGTCGACTTACTGTATCATTTGATAACGGAATATTATTAAGTTTGGGGGGTTTTCTTTTTTTCGTTCTCTTCATTCTCGCTGAGCCTGAACCTTGCGGCTGCTGCTGCGTTCGCTTCGCGGTACTTGCTTCGGTGTTTTTAGCTTATTTTCTTTTGGTCGCTGGTTTCATTCCGCTCTTATTGTTTCCATGATAAACCCGAATCCCTCCATTGGGTTTGGTTGTGGCTGAGGGAATTGAAAGGTCGGAGGGGTCAACGAGAAATCTTCACTACCTCGCGGCATGTTTCGTTAAGAAGCCAAATGTGGGGTTCTACTTATTTAATTCAGTGTTCAATCCTAGGAACCCTACAAACACTAAAAAGCGAATAATCGCTTAAGTGTGTTAACAGATATGTAAGACTTAAGAAGGGTTAATTACCCTTTATTTCTCAGAATAAATACAATCAGTTCCTAACTCTGAACGTACAGCAAAGCCTCCACTTGGGCTTGTACTTAAATGAATAGCAAATTAAACTTAACAAAGCTTAAATAAATCTAACTGAAAGATATAGCCGAATCTGTCAAGATTCTAAGTAGTTGGCCCCTAAATCTTAATTAAGTCGGCGAAGCCAAGCAAGGGCCTAAAGTATGGCCGAGCGTAGGAATAGCTAAGAGAGACGTAGCCAAAAGGGAAACGCGCGCTAGCCAAAAACTCAGACTCTCTCTCGAGAAGTCGGGAAACATTATACTACTTTTTATTGATTTGCATTAACTGCGTTTCTGAAATTACATTCTGGTAGGAAATTGTAAGTGAAGCTAGAATAGATAGGAAAGATGCATAAACTTAAAGTAACTGTGAATAAAATTAGGATAAACATTACAAGCTCATTAGCTACTTTTGCGTTGAATAATGTTAAAATGATATCTTTAGCTGCTGGTAATATAAGGTTTTCTCCAATAATGGAGCTTGCCCAGCCTTGGCGGTTCCTAGGCTTACTAAGTAACTAGCTTCCAAAGCGTTTTCACTTGAAGTAACAAAACCTTTCATTATTTGTTTATTATTTTTGAGCTCCGATAATTTCCTCTTAAAGTACTCTTTAGATTTATCCTTTAAGTTGGTCTGCTTAGATTCAAGATGCCTTTTATGAAACGACGGTTTCGCACTTTGATTGGATAACAGTTCACCGCAAATAAGACATTAAGGTTGACGGTCTATTTCATCTCCATTCCAGGAAAACCCAAGTAATAAATAGTTTTCACTACATTTCTATAAGCAATTTTTTCTTTTCTGTTCAATATTCTTAGTGCTAGTAGATTGTCCTGGATCCATCCCCTGTGAATCATCACTTTCCCGCTTAGTCAATCCTAGCCATTTTTTCGTTTTGAAAATCTAGGTTTGTTTCATTATTTTTTCACAAATATTTAAATCCACAATTTATTACGAGTTCATCAAAAACAAACGACAATATTCTCAAATCGCATAGACGTAAAGACTACAAAGTAACAAGAAGACAAAATGCCTGCTGTGAGAGACAGTAAATCGACGTAAAAAAATGATTCTAGTTGAAAATAGAGCAATGTGAGCCAGGAAATGTTGCTTTACTTTTGATCCCACTCAGGAAAAAGACATTGAAGTTCCAGAAACTAACTTAATTCACTATTTTACTGAGTTTCAAATGTACACAAATGGCGGTGTCGTTAAGCTTAGTGGAATTTAAACAACTTTTAAATTGTTGATAATTTTACAACTATTGCATGCATATTAACTAAAGGCATAAAAATCTTAACCAGAACACAAAAACCATATAATTCAGACTTTTAGATATAACGCTGTTAAGTAAACCTAGTGCCAGAATATCGCTATGGTAAATAAATATAGTGAATTTTAAAAAATACATTTATTCTATTGTGGTTTATGCTCTATCGGCGGAATAGATTTAATTCAATTCAATACGTTTAAATGAAATTCAGGGAAATTGCGTATTATTTAATATTCCATACAAGGAAATCATGTGGTGTATACAGCAGATTTTTTATTTGCAAGTGGTACTTACTTTAAAAACATGCCGCGCGTAAAACATTTAAAAACTCTCGACTTAAATCTATACCATCTAATTTGCATCATAATCATTTATCATTCTGCTGAAGACTACGGAAAGGAGAAGTTATAGTAAAGGTTTAAATCACAATAATTGGTTGATTACCGAAAAATAGTTCACAGTGTCATAACAGCACGCAAGAGAATGCTATAATTTTTAATAAGCTTAATCTGCTTCACCTAGAATGCTTTGTTTTTGAAATTCTAAAATATAGTTGAATACGTGTTCCTGATTTACATGAAAAATGTTCTTCAAACAAAACTAAATTACAGATAAATCTCTTTCTTTAGACTTGGGATTAGCATCGTGTGCGTATACTGTGCACTAACGGATTATTTAACCGCTTGCAAAATTGTCTTATTCGGTACCATCTCTAATGTCAAGTAATCCAATATGAAAGATAACAAAAACCCAAATTTTCGTCCAAAAGGAATGAATACCTGCTACATAATTATGGCAAACGCTTCATAGCAATCATACAGAGATCGTCACTTAATGGAAGCAGCCACTGTTCGAAAATACACATGAGTGCTTCATAAAGTGGCGTAAAAATGCCCGCACTCTTATTCAGATCAGTTTCAAATTTTAAAAAAGCGACCCCAAAATGCGAGCATTTTTACGCTTAGGTACTGCTATGCAAGTAGGGTTACGTCTGTTACCGTGATCAGCAAAACAAATGAATTTTTTACTTGCTTAGCTGCTCTTGTACCTTAATGAAGTTTGTTTTTCTCTAGTTAGAAAACTGATCCGTGTAATGGTGAGACCTTTACGACCGGGGATTGTTTATAAAAGCCCCCGTTTTTCTCGCCTTATCTTTAATATAAATAAACATAAGTAACTGTAAAATGTAGAATGTATTTAAGTGAACTAGATTAACAATAGATTTAAATTATTATAGGTTAAGGCTTATAACAGTCTAGTTCAGATATCACTACGCGTGTTGCAATTTAAACAGAAATTGATGAGTAACAGCTGAGCAATATTCCAAAAATGGGAAATGCAACTTTCCAGAAATGTAACATTACGTAATCAATTTGCAAGATGTTAATGAAAAATCGAAATAAAAAATTTGTTGAAATTCTAAGGACAATTTATCGTTACCGTCTACAACTGTCATAAACTTGAGGGTCTCTAATAACATATCGATATTAACATATCGATATGCCTTATTGATAAGACTAATCAAACGTATTTAATAAGCATGGGACTGATCAAACGTAAATTTAATCACAAAGAATTCTGAATATTTGGATATTTTATTGGATTTCGATGCAACGATCTTTTCGATGCAACGATCGAACGTTACATTTTCCAACTTATGGCATATTTTCAGACAGGACTGAGAAAGTCCGCGATTTGCATTTAGTTTACTGAAGTAGGTAAAATAATTTAGGAGTATTAAAACTCACAAACAGTATCAACACTATCAATAATCATTACCAACAATCAATAATCAACAACTATCAATAATCATTACCAACAATCAGTATCAACAAGTGTCTTACAATATTAGCAACCTTCTCAGTATATCTATCATTGTGTCTCGCTTAAGTAAGTAAATTTTGTTACCAGTAAAAGTTTTTGACCATCGGCTTCTGGAAACAGCAGCTGTACATCGTCCGCTGAATAAATTCCTGTAAACCGCGCTCGATCCAGATTCTCTTGAGACAGTAAATATCCCAGAATGGGGCCACACAACCAGGTGGGATCCAAAACTACTATATCATTCGTTTCGCAGGCTACATACACAACCTATGAAGAGAGAATGAATTCAATTAGATATTTATCAAATAGAAGAATTTAGATCAGGTACATAAACGTAAGTTATCTCCAAAATTCTTAGAATCGAGGCTCTGTTTCAATTCCTAGAACTTCCGCAATACTATTGGCCAGAGAAATATCTGGACATATTTATGCAGCTATCCCGTGCAAGATTGTTCCGTCCGATTCAGTTGTTTGACTGATAGTGGGGCATTTTTGCAACCATGAAAAGTACGAAGAGCAATAATTTTCTTTTTTGTGGAAAGATGATGTGAAAACTTCAGAAACTCTTCAACCTTGCGATGAGTATTCTCTTTCCACACTTCTATTTCCACATTTGAAAAAGCTTTTACGAATGTTCGATTTCAGAGTTTCCTGCCATAAATAGTAGGTGGATTGAGGAGTAGTGTTTGAAGAGTAGTGTACATGAAATTCATCCTTTGGACAGATATCACTATTCCTCATTTTTGGATGCAGTATATCTATAATATTTGTTTGCGGTGTGGAGTATGTATAACTCCTAAAAAACATAAAGAAGCTCATTTTCAATATTCAGAAATGACTATTCACTGATATAATATTTTTTTCCAACGGTTTCAATTAAATTTCGAAGTACAATTAACATTGTTGCATGTATACTAGTTCGTAATAGATCGAATACACGCACAACCGATGATAACTTGATAAAATTTATTTTACCAAAAGAAGCACTTTACAGTTCTGGAACTTTCAACAAAAGCACTCGTACAGCTCTTCTCAGTATCACAGCATCAGCACAATCAGTAGGTACATTACAAACTACTAAGACCGTTAAACACAACGTAATGCACAGTGCATCCAAAAAGCGAAGCTCTCACGGATACCTCAAAACTTCGAAGTCTCTCTGAACTAACAACTGAGAAACTAATGCTTTCTCCGGTCTTATGTAATTTGCCCCCAGCCGCCGAGAAATCTCTAGTACCTTCTCCTTCTCGAAATTACTAAAAAGCGCATGAGGGCCGGATGCGGTTACAATTACACATAGGTATCAATTACATTTATTCGATCAAAATACCATTTATATACCAGTTATACAGGGACCGACTCAAAATGTCGCCAAGTTTGACGACTCTCGCAGAATTTGGCGGCAAAAATCAGTTCCCAAAACTGTAGCCAGCTTGGCGGCATCTCGCCAATTTAGCGAGATAGCCAATTACTTCAATGTTAAATAGACTTGAGCCTGCAGTCTTATTTTCCCGGCAGAGAATCGTCTCTTTCAAGCATTTCATGTTACATTATACGAAAAATACTGCTTACATATACACAAAATTCGTAACAATATTCCTTTTCTCCGGGGTTTCAAATAAGCGAAACCGTTTAAAAGGATTTGGCTGCATACATATTTACACAACACTATTACAACATCTTATACTCAAGATTCGTAACTGAATCAATTCAAATACTACACAACCACAAAATATCATTGTTTTTGTCGTAAACGTTTTAAAATTACAAATTTCGGTATATATTAAATCTGTCCTTGCACAATCTCCTTTGAAAATGACCAGAAATGTCCATGAGCTAGATAGAAATATATACGATGGGTACATATAAATACGAATGAATGACAAATATCATTACTTTGTAGGGCTTACTTCTTTTATGTATACGAAGTGGATATTTGCAATATCGATATATTTTAATATTCTGATTTCTAAATCTTTTTAACGACTCTTTTTTTTCTGGTTACAATTTTCGCATTTAGTGAAAGATAGTATTTTCTTACCTCACCCATAATCTGTAGTTGTTGTATTAACTCTTTCATGTGTTCTTCGCCAGCCAGAGAATTTACATCAGAATGCACTAGTTCAATAAATTCGTTCCAGCACATCGCAGGAAATGAGGTGTGAGATTTTCTCCATGATGGCAGCTGAAGGCACACCGCTTCTAGAAACCCGGTACTTTTCGGAAGACCCTTGGGTTTAAAAAATAGTCATCGTAAAACAAATTCACAACTTAGAAAGCACTGGGCATTTAATGCAAAGAAAATTGCTTTTGCGGAGGAAAAATTAATAAATTTGTGAATTACAACACCTTTTTTAAAGCAGATAAGTTATTCTAATTCATATCTTTCTACCATATTCGCTAAGGAGATTTGAACAGGAAGGATGCTAACATTGGGAAAAAAGAGTCACTGAGGGACAGGAGGTCAATAAGAGCGCCATTGTTTGCCCAAAAATTGAAGGGCTTGCAGCAAGAAGGGCCTGGCTCCCTATTTTTTAATTTTCGGAAAATTAAAAAAATTTCAAAAATTAATTTTTAACTTATATTCTAAACGCTTGTCCTCATTAAAAGTGCTAGTAAAAATGATTTTTTACGGCTATTCCAATGCATTTTTACTCCAATGCAAAGAACGATTTTTTTTAACAAAAAAAGGCTCATGTACACAAATTTACCAGAAGTGGAGCAGGACCCCTTCTTGCTGCAAGCCCTTAATTTTAAATTAATATTTAAACATTTACTTGAATATACGCATACTATAGTCGTTTAATCTTTTAAGAATGATAATAAAGCATGTCGATCGAATCTTCTTCCATGTTCGTTCAAGTTTTATTTATATATAAGTTATGTTTATTTTTCTCAAGTATTTCTCAAGCAAGTAAGAAATATGGAATGAAATTATACCTATCAGCCTTAAATTCTTAAAACAAGAAGACAGGCTGTACTTACAATAATGTACAATACGAGCCAATAGTTCTTTGAACTTGTCTAAGTTCTTAAAATTTCAACGTGAAGTGAATTTTTATCAGGTGAGTTACTGTGATTATAAATAATAAGTCTTTCACGAATTTTCTAATTTGTTAACGAGCTGTAATTAATAATTCTGTTAAAAGCAAATAAAATATTACTAGTTTGTTTGGAAAGCAAAATAGAATCCAAGCAACTAACCTCAAACAGGGGAAAGATAAGGTAGCATATATTCACTTATTAATATAATTTTCATCATTTTCTACGACTTCAAGCCATTCTTTTCAATCCCTTATTGTGAATAATTTTTGTTTTGGTTTTGCCGTAAAATTTTCATCTATTACAATTTCAATTTTCTGTCTAAGGAAGAAGATTTTGCCAGTAAGAAAACCCTGCGGTGACCTAAACAATTAATAATTCGAGGAAAAAAACATCTGAACTTAGGAGGATGCTAAAGAATTTTCTATTATTAAGACTTTTTCAAGTCCAATATGCAATCAAGCGCTATTCTGCTAAAAGACTCTAACTTATGACAACAGATGTTTCCATTATGGGAATGAAAAGTAGAATTTATCACCAGGTTTAAAACAAAAAAATTAATAAAAATAAAAAATTGCTAATCAGCAGGTTTTTTTTTTATTACGATCTACACCTGATTTACCGGATAGCATCAGAGATGATATAGATTCAAAATCACGCTAAATTCACAAACAGTTAAAGAAAAGGGCTGGAAGAGGAATGATATATATTACAATTAACAGAAAGATACTATTAACGATTTACCTGAATTTTCAAAAAGTTTAATATTTAGAATAAATTCATTTGTTTACGTAAATTAAATCAGTATTTCAACACAAAAATAATACATTGTAAATAATGGAAGAATAAACAGCTTTGAAATGAAGAAACTGATTTATAAAGGCATTAAAGATCAGTTTTTACAAGAGAATTACAATTATTGTCAAAGTCTAACTATTGTTGGAGTTCAAATTCGCATAGCAAATTTGATAGTAGTCTTTTTATTATTATTATTATTTTCGGCAGAACGTATTTGGCAGACATCATTTGCTGTCGCTGGTGATATGCGATAGTAATTTTCATATAGTTTCGCAATATAGAAATTAACATTTTTTCAGTAAATTTATCCTCAATAGGGAGATGACTGTAAAATGAATAGTGTCAGTTCACCTGGGTGACTTTTTCCTTATTGAAGGCCACGTAGCTCTTGAGCGCTTTCATTGCAGGTGAACCAACTACATGCGCATCCAAAACAAAAACTGTCTCGTGTAGATCCACCATTTGTCCGAATTTCTGCTGAGTTGTTCGCAAAATGGATGTCGCTTCGCTACTAACATATTCGCCGGTAGCTGCCACACGATGGCAAGAGGCCGTATCAGCATGCGTTGCAACCAAAGCTACTCGAGCAGGTTTCCCGCTTTTTCCGCAATAACCTAAAACAGAAAGCTTCAGTTTGCTACTGAAGTTAGGCGATATGCTATATTTAACCTATAACTTGTATTATAAGAACAGATGTAGTTCTGTCATTTTTGTAATAAAATGATTAATAATCGATGACGAACAAATGAATTATTTCGAAGATGAAATGCATATTCATTATCACAGTCGAGAGAAAATGGTAGTGGAATTCCCTATGGTGCATCGGATGCTTGTGTGTTTAGAAAATAATTCAATTCGTTATCTAACACAATATAGCATCTGCCTCTGATTACTATTTCTGAACTCTTTTCGATAAAAATATTACAGATTATAAAATGTCGTCTATGTTATTAGAATTGCAGTAGCCAGATATTTATATTTAAGAAGAACTTTTGTATTAGTAAATAAAGAAACCATTTTAATGTGATTTAAAATGTAATCTGCCTTTTGTACACTGCAAACACACACGATTAATCGTCTACAGAAAGGATTAAGGAGAGTGAAAGAATGCACTATGTGTATATATGTATATGTTTCGGTGATTTTATGAAAAGAGACTAATTCCCCTTTAAACGGCTGGCTTTTTCTTTGAGATCCACAGTAATTAATCTTATATTATAATGCCTTCTATTTTTTATTTTATTTTTAATATTTCACTTTTTATTAATTTAATACATTTTTTACATTTTGCTTTACACAGTTTTACAGCATTTACTAAGATTTAATTTTTAAAAATCTCCCATTACATTAGCATTTTCTCTTAATTTCCTAGGAGATCATCAAAATTAATATTAATGATTAAATATATATATATATAATGAATAAATATAAACTAGAAAACAGTTCCAAGCGTAATCGAATTGTGTGCTAATAGTAGCAATGAGTGTGGGTAACAATGAAAAAAAAAATAAATAAAATGCGTTTAAAATTCATCACATATTCAATTCGGAATAAATCACATGCACAAATAAAAAAACCCAGAAGCACAGTGATAAACTACAAGAAATGTCAATAATAAACTCTTTCAGTGTCTTGATGATTAGAAAATAGCAGCTAAGATACATAAGATGAAATTCACACACAGACGTAGCTGAAGACAAAACATAATTTATTACTAGACACTTAAATTTTGCGATACATATTGTCAATCACACATTATTATGGGTGCCATATGCTCCCCTCAATTTTATGTAAGTTACACGTTTAGGCAATGGAAAAGACAGCGAGGCGAGTGACACGTGCTGGCACGGCAAAAGGAATATCCGAAAGGAATATACGTTTCGGAATATCCGAAACTCTTGGTTAAACAGTATTTCATTCTACCTCTAATAGTACATTCTCTAATAGTTTTAGAGCGTGTCTGCCTATTCCAGGCCACGTTGTGCTGTGATCATTAGAGACTTGCGTTAGTGGTGTTGAGTGTTCTAGCCATTAGGCTTGTCTCGCCGGCTTTCTACAAAACCAGAGCTCTCTCTGCGCGTTAAAGTATTCTGTGAGATGTTAGGCTAATCTACCACACCTTGAAATTTACTGTTTGTTACGTTATTCTGTTAAGCCAAAAGTTCTTGGCTTCCTGTAACCCAAGTTGGGTCATTTGTTAATTTTACGTTTGAATAAAAGGGTCTTATGCACCCTTCTTCTGATTTTTGTTTTGTTTCACAAAGCTAGCGGATAATTCTTCATTAATACTTTTAAAAATCTGATTTCTATTCTCCCAAAGCGACACAGACTGTACAAGTTCCCAGTTCTCGAAAATCTTTGCTTGAATATCATTAATGTAATTTTTACGATCCTTCTCATGAAAGTGTTTTGTAAAAACTGTTGTATTCAATATAAAACCAGAATTTTCTTTTACACATCCATGAAATTCTCTTAAAAATAACTGTTTTCTCATTCTAAAACAACCCCCATTTCTAATTGTAAAGCAAGGTAAAATAGACTTTCGGAAATAATAACTATAGAAAAGTAATAAATTACAGTACAATAACAAACTTTCATAAGAAATATGGGCAGCGAATAAGCATAACTAATTGCTGATGGCTGTGGGATACTTAAATATATAAAAACCTGCGGTTCTTGTACAAGGTACTGGGCTTTTAGCATTGCATAAATATATCAGACTTATTAATTATGAAATATGGCCATAAATGTTTTTCAGTGTTACATAGCTGAAATATAAACATAAATATACAAAAATTCAAATTCAGTTTAAGGCTATTAACTTGTACACACAAGTTAAGCATTACAAATTTAGCGAATAAACATTTTACATTACCTTACAATAATAAAATTAAAAAAATATTTTGCGTAGTGTATGTATATCTGGTAGCACTTTGTGCTAAACTGCAGTTAGAGAAATGTGACTGTTGAAGCACTGAAGCATTGAAGCTAGTTCACATCCCCAGCTGACTCTTCCAAAAGATTAATTTTAATATTTAGAGTGTACCTGAGGGGCAACGGGCGTGTGCCATCACTGCCCGCATCCTCCCTAAGGAGAGGATGCAAGGAGTGATAACCATAGTGTAAACACCGTGCCGGATACAGCAAAATATACTTTCATCTTCTAAGAATCTGGTTTATATATTTCAGAAGTAAATTCAGAATATTATTTCAGAAGCAAATTCAGAATATTATTTCAGAATTTTGCAAGGGGCTGAAAAAGGAGGAGACAGTTTTCTCGTGTTAGGATGTTACAATTCCTGATATTTTACAAGTCACTAGGTTTTAAATTACTTTCAAGATATAAGTCACTAGGTTTTAAATTACTTTCCTTAAAATGGGTGTCGTATCTCTACTTGTTTGCATTATGGTAATCATCAGACCTTTTCTGAGCAACTTTCCTAGCTTCTTAAATTGGAGGATATAGACCTTCATTTTCGATTAATGAATCATACGTTAATTTCCCATACATTAAATAAGATGGAAAATTTGTTACAGAAGTGGTGTATTATTTGTAATTCAATGCTGAATATTGTGAATTTGGATATCTCAATGGTGGGAGCTGAACCGAATTTTGCGGCAAAGAAGATCTAGGGTTGAATGGTCTTGGAGAATTATATCATAGATAATTAAAATATGGACGAGACTTCTGGCTAGGGACAGTAAATCTGGGCAGAGTATTGGTATTTTTTTGGTTGTTGTAAAATACAGTCGTGCTAGGGAAATCCAATTTTAAAGCGAGCTAATATAGACAGCAACATATGATATTGCTTTGGCAATCATTGTGTTAAAGACTTAATAAGAAATTTATCATTTAAATGTAATGCAGAACTTAATTTAAATTTTTGATAGATATACTTATCAATTTTATATTGATGCTTACCAAATTTATATCAATCCATATCTTATTTATCAATTTACGATATCTTATTGTATAAATTTTTGACGGAAATACTTATCAAAATTTTGTATGTAACAGCAACAAAATTATCAAATGTAATATTTTCTGACCTGGAAAAGTAATCTAAAATTTTTCCTTCAATAAATTTGAGTCCTAAACTTCGAAACTTGCGTGGATATAAAATGGCAAGGCCTTGCCTTTTAAAAAATCTGAGAACATATTTAATTTATCATTTTCATAAATACTGTTGCATTACATCGTTTTTCAAATAACATAAAATATTTTTTACAGGAATATCTTTGGTTAGATCAATTTTTGTTCCTCATGCAAATCGATATGGCACCTTACCTGTCATTTGCATCTCTTTCCTTATTATCTTTTGGTACTGTAATACCACAAATTGAATTAATGCGTTTTTATTAAATTCTCAATAAATTTATTTATAATGTCAAAAATTTAATTTAATTCATCACGCACCAGAATGTGTGGATGTCAATTAAGTAACCTTCTCTTTGATTTCAAAACTTGCCTTCGTAGCTTCTGTTAAGTTGATCAATTTTTCTCACCCAGAGGTTCCTGCGGTGGTATCCTCGAGAGCAGAAATGCTAACCAGAAGTGGACTTGTTGAAGTTGGACTTCATATGAGTCATTAAGTCGGAAGAACACGAGGTGAATGCAGTTCGTGTTGCCTATGAAGTTGTCGTACATCATGTAGTAAGGCTCATGACCTGAAAACTCCCAAATGCTAATTTCTCCGATACCTTAAAAAGTGAAAATTAAGACACACATTAGACGAAATAAAATCTAAATCGGAAGACGCATTAATAGAATTAAATACAAAGGGAATTGTTTTTAGATGCTATTTTACATAACTACGGCGGGAATAATTTTAATCCGTTCCTGAAATCAGTTCGAAATCTCAAAACATTGTAAAACATTTTAGATAATATTGAAATCATCCCCAATATTAGAAATGCGCGGAATTTACTATTTTATTAGTTATAATATGAACTTAATTACGAAAATACTTACCTACACTATTAATTACGAAAATACTTACCTACACTATTAATTACGAAAATACTTACCTACACTGTGTACGTACAGTTTTCGTAACCTTCTTGCATATTTGGTTTCGGGATATTTTTTCCAAAGGGCTGGGCGAAGAAGACAAAAAATGGTTTGCTTCTCACTTCTTCAATGTGGTCTTGGCGTAGAACATTCAACAGTTCAGTCACTTTTTTCATATCAGGTTACTGAGATGTAAATGTTTGGCTTGATTTGGAACATGTCTCATTTTAAATAAGTGTTCGCTTGAATAATATGGGATCATTCTTCTCTGGGCTTCGTCAAGCACTTGGGACACCAGCTGCCAAGTGGTAAAGTCACTGAACATTGATTTCGGTTCCAGGCGAACGGACTGGCTGCATGGCGTTTTCTTGGTTTTTTTCGTTGTGAAACATGGATATGACCCAATTTCCCTTAGAAAACCCTTCCATTAAGGTCTGTGTTGTTGTTGTTGCTGTTGAGACTAATCTCGCTTGCCTGATATCAGAGCAAGCTCACGAAATTCCTCATGGCAAGCAGGGAAGATTGCGCCTATCGTTGGCAAGAATCTTGGGCACCATACAGGTGACAGCACGGTTTTCCTTAGTTCCGCCCCCAAATTTGAAGGAGAGCACCCCAAGGAAGGACGGGCCCGAGGGTCTTCCACTCCTCTTCCCCTACCATCAACCTCTCAAGAGGACTTTCCCCACATATGTAGAGTTTCCCCTTGCTGCAAAGACACTCTACATTTACAAATGTCCATGTCTTCTCCGGGATTCGAAACTTGACCCTTCGATACGGCAGTTAGAATCACTAACCACTATTCTGGTTGGGCGGTTCATGAAGGTCTATCTCCCCTTAGGCAAATAGCCTTAGCGTGATTTGCCAAATAAACGAAACTAAACCTTATGTTCTTGGACAAGGTCTTGAAGTGCTTCAGTAATAATATATTTATGTGGTAGGCTGTTCTGTTCGTTTTGATTTTTTAAAAAAAAATTTTGCATATGCATAATGCATTTTTTTCTAAATCTTTTTTTTTTTTTTTTAATTTATGTGCCGTTAAAATAGAAGAAATTTAGTGCTGCGTTTAGTGCGTAACTAGCGTATAGTTCGTAATGACGGACTAAACTCACTTTGCGATACATTTTTCAATCACTTCGCACATTTATTATGTGAGACGTCGTTGTACAATATCTCTTTTTCAACATACTCCCCAAAAATAAATTTACACGAAAAATATTTGCGACAATGCAGATAGACCACCAAACATTTTTAGAATATTAGCTAGTTAATATCTATTTGAACAATTCAAATGTCCGAGTTGCAAATGGCAAATTGCTACCTTCCTAAAATTTAACAGCGTGTTAAATGCTGTTTTCTAAATTAGTAAACGGCACAAGCTGTAAAGCACTCTCTTAAACCCAAGTTTAAACTCAAGTTTAAGAAAGTGCAAATTAGAATTTATTTACTTGTAATAAATAAATAAAACCTCAGTATGGATTATCCTAGATTAAATTCCAACACTGTTTTATCCAAGATTTTTCTACTACAAGATTTACTCTTGCGTGACGTCAATGACTCCTAGTTGCTTAAAAGCAATTCCTTTTCTACTCTCTTTGAGTCCTTTTTTCTCCCATTTCTTTAAGTAAATTGCGTCAGCATTGAGAAGAGCCTAACATTGTTTGCCCTACTGACCTTAATTTTACCAATATGTTCCTCGTATCTGCAAATGGATTACTAATATCACTTGCAACTTACAAAAAGTGCTAGAATTAAGATTTCTTCTTATCTCTATTTTTTATACCTTTATTACCATGTTTTCCACTTTCAATGTCAAATAAATCTCTTTGAGAGTTTTTTTTAAATATATCCTTAATCGCCGCAGATGTAAACAAGCTTACTCTTTGCCCTGAATGTAAACAATCTAGCTTATATTGGAACTCATCGTCTGAAAGCTGTGATTAAATAAACTCTTTACGTGTGTTATCAATATAAATTCAAAATTAACTATAGTTAAAATGGAATATATATCCAAAAGTAATAATTTATTGAAAACAAAAAATTTGCATATTAATGACTCATTTCTTACTGTAAAAGCGTACGTTGACGCTTGCTCGGAAAAAATATTAAAAACTTCAGCAACAAACATAAATACATTACATAAACATAATATCGTTATAAATAATAAAACATAATAACATTAGTTACAAAATAAATACAAAGGGATATTATTAAATAACTTCTTCAATAAAAATATTTCACAAATATGGTGCATCTTTTTAAAAAATTTATTTGTGTACTTGTATGAGGAAAAATTGCTATTAAATTTCATAAAAATCGAAATTTTGTTTGTTATAGCCAAAATCGAGCGTAGCTTACAGGCAAAGCGATTAATGCAATCCTACATTGTCGGAATCTTACTCTATTTCTTGTAAGAGCACCTAGATTTACAGCATTTTCTATTCCCTGAATAACAAATATTACATCAGCTCCTTTTGGAATCAGGGCTATGTAGTTTAACTTTCATTAAATGGTTTACGCTATCTGCAATTTAATGAAAACAAATCTAAGCTGACCCATGGGCTACCCATCCATTAGCTCATGAGCGATGAGCACCCATGAGGGTCTAAGTTGACCTATGAGCCCATGAGAGAGTTGACGCTATCTGCAGTTTAATGAAAATAAATCTATGTTGACCCATGTGAAAGTTGTACCCATTTCAGCAGCTTTCTGAAATATTGCCCAGAACTGCAAAACATGTAATAAATTCTAAAAACTAAAAAAAGAATAAAAGTAAATAAGACTTATTGTTTTTACCTGAAATGCTTACTTGCTGAACATCTATTCCTTTAGTGTATGTTTCAAAGTTAGTATCAAAACTTAACTCCGATTCTTTCGGACCAGAGCTGTTGAGTTCTATGCTAGATTTAGCGTAGTCACCTGAAACTGCAATGTATCTGGTAACTTATTAAGTATTTACTTTATTCGAAAATTATTACTTTCTACAACATAAAGGATATTATACTATAATAAATGTACAAACCATGTAATAAAAAAGATACTTAAAATTTATTTAAATATTATTTAAACCTCTTTTATCGAATGAATAAAGAATAATAAGTTATAATTAATGTTTATGATGTGAAAATTTAGTAAAATACATTCTGTAAATACATCAAATATTTACACTATTAAAATCTGTGCGCGTCTTTCTTTTTCTTTTTTTTTTTTAACATTATCTTCTCCGGAACGGCGAGGAGTTGAGTCTGATTTCAAAAATTCGTGAGAAGCCATTTCAACCCTTCTGATCTTCGTACGATTTTAATCAGCCGAGATACAAATTAAAAACTCTGAAAATGCTATATTGGCAACAAAAAAATTATTTACGAATTGGTTGTTGCGGGTTGTGCAAGATATATGGATTAATTATCGATTGCTGTGCGTTGTTGCGAGATGTTTACAACTATGAAACGTTAATTTGGCAACAAAAAATTAATTTAGGAACTTATTGCGAATTGAGCAAAGATATTAATTTTTTATTGTTGCGGGCTGTTGCGAGATATTAAAATTAAAAGTATGAAAACGCTAATTTGGAAACACAAATTTTATCTATCTTTTATCACGTCATCTGGCGGGCCTCCCGGCTGGTATGTAAATAAACACTGAAAACATGTATATAAATATTTTTAAGCATCATGGAAAACGGCTGTTGCAATCTGACTCGTTCAGAGCTCGTTAAAAATGTAACGTGTTCGGTGGCTTCGAAAAAAATGCGGCAAAATTTCGCAAAGATCTGAATTCACTTTTGCCAAAATTACCACTTTCATTTGTTGTTGACGATGAAAACATAGAATACTTTATGGTTAAAAACTTAAGTCAAACTAACTCAGTGGAAAATATGGTCATAACGAATAGCAGACGATCGATCAAATTTCTTCTTTACAACCATAACTTCTTATTTCAGTGAAGAGTTTGATCTTTCTCTAAATTTTTCTCAATAAAGTTAATAATAATTTCTGTCTTAATAAATATTACATCCTGGAACTTAGTAAGGTATTTAAAGACTTACGTTTTTTGCTTCTGGTGGCTTTGGGTGACATAGATCCTACCGAGCGCCTGAACCACGACGTGAAGTATCCACACTTGATGCTCTCAACAAATGTGCTTTTTCCGACTCCACTATGTCCGAAGAGTTTGATTTTGATCTTTGGAATCGGACGAGTAGACGGAATAAGTTGAGATATGTACTCTTCTTTCAGATGTACCTATGTAAATATTTTGAATTCAGTTTTCAAGCAAACACTAAATGGAAACACAAAGCTTACACATATTAATTATTGTAATTCATATTTTGCCATCTTTTATTTGGATTGCCATATATGAAATCTGTTATCGATGTTCTAAAACGGATACCTCTTGATCGAGTAATGAAATCTCTGAGACATTTTCATGAAATTTACATCGATAAAAACATGACATCCCCAAAATGTAATTTTGACTATTTAGATTTTGTTGCCTGCGATTGATATAACCGAAATTATTGGGTAAAAATAATGTCAGAAAGTGGATTTTGATACAATATCATCCAGATTCATTTTCGCCTCGTATAAGTGCAAGCTTATGTATTGTGGTTAGAACTGCATATACCAGGGCTTCTTAAACGTTTCTTAGTCGCGAACCCTTTTCATCACTGAGATTTTTTTCAGGACCCCATAATATTTACAAAAATTTTGTGGGACCCCATAATCATTGCGCAAATCCTACTATAACTTTTTTCACTTGTACTGTAATATACTATTGCGGTTTTAGATCATTAATTTCTAATTTTAAGACATAGAACAATGTGAAAATTTTAAATAAGTAACAGACGAAATGACAGCTTCACGTGTAGAGCAAGTAAAATGAACGTTTATATTACAAAAAGGATACGTCGAAACGTTTTCGTTTTTTCTTTGTCTGGTATTGTCTTATCTTTACCTATTTTCAGATGCGTTGTGTAAAAATATTTGGTAATTGTAAAATTATTATAATAGGTTAAAAAACTATCAAAACTGCTAAAATGTTTTGCGACCCCCAGTTTAAGAAACTCTGGCATATACGATACTTAATCTGTAATCTGAAGTGTCAGGCTATATACCATCCAAGAACTCAAGAAAATAAGGATCATTGCATTTAATGGTTTTTTTCTAATGAAGTAAAATAAATGGATCAGTTTTACAATTACTTTAAAATCTACTATTTACATTTTAAGTTGAATAGTGTCCATAATTCATGTTACATACATTCGCTCAGATCAAAGATTTATGCAAATATAAAGCTCGTGTAAGGAAATTTAAAAGCTACCGCATTTTAATTGTAGTTCATGCTCTTGCTGCGTGAAGAATTGCAACGTTGTTTCTTGATTGCTAGCGCTGATTCAGCGGTTTTGCGTTGGAAAGAAAAGTAGTATTGGTCTGCAGCAGCGTGATGTCCCGATGCCATTTTAAGTTTAGTTGGTATGTAGACTCTTTCGTAGTTCGTTAGCTAATGATAAAAACCAAGTATCTTGTTTTGAGGCAATATATTTTCAAGGCACCGGAGGGTGAAATGCTACGATCGAAAATTACCGATTCTTTAAGTTCCCGTGTTTTCTCTTTAGTTTCCTATTACTACATTACCACAAGTGAAACTCAAGTATAAACCTTTTCTTTTAAATTAATTTGCATACTTCTTACTTTAGGCAAGATAAATCGCTGGCATTTGTTGAAATAAGTGTACAATCAGTCAGGTGACAGAAACGTAAGAAAACTAAGTATTAAGTTATACTATTATGCATCAAAATATTCTGTTTCAGTACCAAAACTAAACGACAAATTTTACTCACATTTCTCAAATTATTTAAAAGATCAGCCATCTTGTTATAGCCTTGAGCCAAAGCAGTAATTTCCGCTGTAATACCATCCTGAAATGAGAAAATAAAAACTCTCAGTTAAAAACTAATGATCCTATTGGATGAGAAATATTGAATGTGTAATTTTTTTATGTTGATGCTGTTTAATACTTTTCAAAACGAATATCCGGATGATAAAAATATTTTTTTCAAAATCTTACACTGAAACATTTTCATTAAACCTTACAGAAATTTCATTATTGTTGTTGTTTCTAATCCTTCTGATCTAAACCTACAGCTAGGTGGCAAGAGGGAAGGAATGCGCCTGTACTAGTATAAGCCTTGGGCACCGTATAGTATGACCATCCAGCTCTCGAAATGGCTTTCAGCTCGATAGTATTTTATGTGTTCACATGATGCAAAGGCAGTATACATTTATAAGCATTCATGTCTTCTCCGGAGGTCAAGTCCACTCCCAACGCTATCGTAGATGGCTTGCCTACCACCATGCCAAGGAGGCGGCTGAAATTTCATGCTGTTACCATGCAGTCATGCTTCGCATTATCAGAGTAATCCGATCCGCAATGGTGTTCGTTATGCGAGACTTTGTTTGTCACGGGTTACTATGGGAGTAGTTGTACTGTGTTCCCTTCGTGTATTTTTGAGATTTTGTCTTTGGCTCGAAAATATTCTATTAATTAATAAATGAAACAAAAGTTGAACGAAAACATAATTGCATGTACAAATACTTACAAATATTTATATCAACAAATGGATGCGTTGCAAGCACCTATGATTTGTTCTTACAATACTGCTTTAGCTAGACTGCTTATTTTACAAATTTGAAAGCATGATATAACAACCTTTCACGTGTTGCTTAATCTCCCAGTGACGGAATGTTATCGTCGAAAATTGGAAAATTCTAATACTCTTCTAAGGGTTTTTTTTTTTAATATTTTGCCTTTGGCTCGAAAATATTCTATTAACTAATGAATTAAATAAAATTCGAACGAAAACATAATTGCGTATACAAATACTTACAAATATTTATATCATATATCAACAAATGGGTGCGTTGCAAGCACCTGTGATATGTTCTTACAATACTGCTTTAGCTCTATTGCCTATTTTACAAGTTTGAAATGATGATATAACAACCTTTCACGTGTTGCTTAATCTTCCATTGACAGAATGTTATCGAAAATTAGCAAAATTCTAATTCTGTTTTACGTTAATAACAATAAAGTTGTAGAGTCATTAGGTATTTTTTCAAAGCAGGAGAGATGAAAAATGAGCAATGCCCTCGTCGGGACTCGAACCACGGACCTCTCGAATACGCGTCGAGTGTGCTGACCTCTACACCAGGAAGGCATGCCAAGAAGGTGGGAGAAATACCTTATAAAGTAGTCTGCTTTCACCTTAAGTACTGTGGACAGTAATCACACGATCAAATCACGTAAGACTAATAAAAGAAATAACTCTATAGGCTATGTATGGATTTGAATTTTTTAAATATTGAAATCAAAATTATTAATTAAAAGAGACACATTATTGTGGACTACACAAAACGTCAAGGTAATCTATTTCATTTACTGAAAAAATATTTAGACGATTTCAGAATAAAATTGAAAGAACGACATATTTGTCATTCTTGTACGTTAAGTATGGGCATATTATATATATGAATACAACATGATATTACAAAATGGAGAGAATATATTACGAAGGAAAAGCTTATATGGCCCCGGGAATTTTTCAGTTTGTAAAGAGCTTTATTTACCTTATTCTTGAGTTCCACATCACAACTTGCCAAATACAAAAATTTACTCTGGACTAAAGTTGCGGAAAACGAAAATAGCAGGCTATGTCTTGACGCAAAATCGCCTTCTATTGCATCTCAAGACATTGAAATTAGCCTAGTTAATAACAATTTAGAAACCAGAAATATATACAGAAACTATACACATGAATAATAGTATCTAAATACATTATATAAAAATCTATGTTTTTATTTACTCATCCTTCTTTATTTTCCTAGAAATGTTTGGAATAACGCAATCATCACGTAATAAAAGATTAAATTTGGTAGTTAATGCCTGCTTTTTCAAGAGAAAGAGCGTGGACATATTATATACGTAAATACAATATGATATTACAAAATGGGCATACATATGCAAATATCACAAAGGGAAAGCTTATATAAGTCAAGAAATATTTAAGTTTATAAAGAAGTTTATTTACCTTATTCTTGAGCTCCACATCGCAACCTGCCAAACACAGACAGCGGACAAGTTCCGTATGACCATTCCTTGCTGCTAAATGCAGTGGGTATTGCCCTGCCTTCACAATAAGAGATAATTACTAGATTTACTATAAAATGCTGAACACTGCCTTCACACGAGAAAAAATAGACATCATGCTGGCCATCATACAAAATAAAACAAAAATCATGTTACAGTAAAACATCAAAACACTATAAACTGTCTAGCTCTCATGCAAGATAAAACAAAATTTCAGGAACATACAGAATGTAAAAGAAATTAAGGCACATAAATATCAGGGCACTATCCAGGGCACAGAAACATTCATTCCCCATTAATATGGTATTGCTTGTATTAAATACCAGATCTCTGAAGCATTTCGATTTTCGGCATGCTCATCTTGACTTCGCAGATATATGTTCTTGTTTAATTTTATGGTTGTATTCCATTACACGCTATAGACGTTTTAATTCTTTGAAGTTTTCAAAAATTCATTTTCAGCCAATATCATGAGAAAAAAGGCACTTTTTCTTTCAAAAATATAATTAAAACTGAGCTAAGTTCTAAATGAAATAATTTACATGCCCTTTATTTACTAGAGCTTCTTCCTTTAATAAGCTTTCTCCTCCTCCAGTGTCTTCCCACAGGCTACAATGAAAGATTAAAAAATAGAAAGTCTGAAACGGCGCAATTTTTAATTTTTTGTCCTAGAACACCTGCAGAAAAAAAAGAGGAAAAAGCATGAAGTCTCACGACTTTTTTTTTTTTTTTTTGTCATCTCTAGAAAGCCTGAATCGGGAAAGACTAAAATGGGACATAACGTCATTAAAAGTAATGAATTTCCTCAAAAGTTGCACTAATTTCCTGTATCTACAAGCTCGCTTTTCATAATCTGAAGGTTACCAATATAAACGTACGAATGTAATTTACACACATATATGCAAATCTAAATTTATTTTGAAAAACCCTTCTTCTTCAGGCATAATACATACCTTATTAGGAATTTCAACTTTGCAACCAAAAGCGCAAAGCGTCTGCGCCATCGGTAATAGTCCTTCTCTGGCAGCGATGTGAATGGGAGCTTCGCCTAACTGTAGAAGTAAAAAGAACTTTCATAAACATGAAAGTATAAAAAGAATTTTTAAAATTCAATCGAGCATTTCATTAATTACTTTTAAAATTTGAAGTATAATAAATCACAACACTGGCATATACAATGTTGTTCAGACAAATCGTAACACCAAGAAAGACATTAGTTAAAGACATTACAGCACAGAATACATGCAATGTAAGGTATTAATGACTAAAATTTCAAAATTGGAAAATGATAAATTTAAAGTTTATTTATTCCTTTTAGTACGCATAACTGGTGGTACACGGCATGTTAATAACAGATGTGGATTTTAGATAGCTGTCAATGGAATTTTATTTTGTGCAGACTGAATATATATTCACAACTCGTCGGTGATGGCTGTGCAATGCAACATGCAAGCCAAACTTCTAGCAATCCTATCTCACACATGTTCTACAGATGAGGATAAATCAGCGTGTAATACTGACTGTTCACCTATCTGCTATCGGCGGTCGGCAATAGCACGCACACCATGTAGGGGATGATATGATAACTGTGATGCTCTTTAAAATGTCTTTTTCCTTTTTGGTTTCCGCTAAAGTCTGTTAATCATAGGTCCACAAATTGCACCCAGGCAAGTAAATTCTTTGACTTATTGAAAAAGATGATTTTCTCATAGTCTTGGTGTCTTCGTTCTCTAACCATTCGATCTCTGACGCCGATGTTAGAGATCAACGGAATTCGCATCAACGAATGGTAATCGTCAATGAATGGTATTAAGAAACATCGCCCGGTATATGTTATTATCCTCAGCTATTGTGCTAATGTTTTAGAAGTTGCTGGACGATTCATAACCGCCATGCGTACCTTTTGTTTACCTTTCCCATAGTCGTGTCTGTAGGTGTTCTAGTACGGCTCACGTCGCTACGTTAAACCTTTTTCCATCCATTTCTACGAATACTCAAACCATCTTCTCTTAAGTCCTATGATTACGACCCTCTTTTGAATTCAATCAGTAGCACACAAAGAAATATTCCGCAACAAGGAATGCTTACGTACTGTCAATGAAATAAGAATTAATTGTTGCAGTGGTACTCAAGTTTTCAAAGCAGGGATTTCATGTAAAGCTCAGGATTTGATCTTATGTTGCAAATCTGAAATCAGAACTGAGAGCAAACAAGGAGTTGGATGCAGGAAGGGGAGCAGAACAAATTTTTAGCCCAAAAAGGGCTATTAGTCTCGAATTGGGATTTTGCTTTGGTTCACTATAAACGACGTATCACTTTTCAAATGATTGCCACCAAATATTATCACCTTGTATTATTTTTAAAGAAATTAAATAATGAAGAATTGGCATGTATGTATGTATCTTCCTCGCAATGTGAAAGGATGATTGATACCTAGAGCCCTCAAATTTTGAGTAATGCAGTCCTCCACCCATATGTGCACTTGGAAGCCCGAATTTTGAATTTGTTTTGTTATTTATCTCATACTTTGTTAAACTTTAATGAATTTTTGACTAGCGAACTCAACGATTTAAAAGCGAGCATTGGCAACACTGTTCGAAATGAAACATTTTTATCTCTAGCTCGCAAAACCGTTGCCATACATCGAAAAATGTAAGAAATTTATCTTTAAATTTTAATTAGCTCAACTCAACGAAAGCATTGTATTGCTGGAAATTAAATACCTTTATCTTCTGCGCTCCTGCCATTCAGTAAAGCCTAAAATACTTTCGAATTTGATCTGGAAGGTTACTGAGTAATAAATTAAGCGGTTTAAAAGCAATAAACACAGTTCTTAAAAATCTTTTTTCTTACTTTTCATTATGATTAATTTTAATAAACATGTATTAAAATCATGAGATGTGTAATAAGAAATATTCAGTGTTTTTATGACATTATGCTAGCTGGACTCATTAAAATCATTATACACTTTTCTTTTTTATGATAACTTTTTTAGGCGGCTAATTTTTAAAGAAATAACATAGCGAATATAAATGTATGACAACCTCTAACTATCTATTGGAAATTGTAAAGATATGTTGTTTTGAAATATTTTGTGATTTTGCTGTTGAATTGAATTTTATATAGCGTAACTGCGAAGAACGTTGTAGAGTCACTACAATTTTTTCCTTGTCAGAAAACTAAAGAAATCCTCCACGCCCTCGCTGAGGTTCGAACGCTGGACATCAGGTACACACATCGACAAAACTTCCATTTACTGTACGAAAATATGTGGAAATGAGGAACAAAATACTTTGTAATGTGATGTTTAATAAACAAAGTTCGCACATAAAGAGTTAATAATAATAAGACATTTTTGTTTGTTTGTTTGTTTATTTTCCATCTTACTCAGAAAACTGGATATTGAATGATGAATTGAAAAAGATTGAAAATGTATATAAAAGAATGCCAACACTTCATACTGCTTCGGGAATTCTAAATATATGCTACTATGCAAACTTCATGAAATTTTGGGATTTTGTTGATGAGTTTGTGCGTGGCATACATGCGAAGAAAAGGAAACTTAATAATAAAGCTGAAAAGACAAAAAAAAATAGAAGAAGAAGGATATGAGCTTAGCAAAAGTTTAGTGCAGGAGCTGAATGGCAAAACCGGGAGCACAGCGAGAGCATAAAAAACGTTAACAAATCCTTTTGGGCGGCAGTTAAATCCGAAAAACCTTTCAAACTTTTTTCCTTCTTCTTTTTCTTGTTTTTTTTTTCCTCCTTTCTTTCTTTCTTTTTTTTCCCTCCTTTCTTTCTTTCTTTTCTTTTTTTTTTTTTTTAATCACTTGCAGATAAAAGAACATTGTAGAAGTGAAAGGGGAATGATATTTGGTAAAAGTTCTGGTTAATAGCTGTTTGTTGTATTAAAACTCCTTTCGATTTCAGTCATAATAATAAACTTAATAAACGTATAAAAGTTTCTTTGCGGTTAAGTAAATAATGTGAATTTATATTATTGTAGCATCCTGAGTTTCATTTTATAATCATTTTTTTAAATATTTATATTTCTCTTCTTTGCCTTTTTTTATCAAATTTTTTAAATAAATACAATATTTTAAAATATCCACTAATTTCTTTCTCCCTTTTTTTTAATTGTTGTTTACGTCGGTCAAGAAATCCCTCAGAAAAGGGTTATGAAGTTTAAGCTTCGTTTAGGTTCACGTGTGTTTCGTTTTAGCATTTTATACGGAATATTTAATTTGAAGGAAGATCGATTTCAGTTCAGAGTTTAACAGTACTTGAAGCAAAAGTATAGTAGTTAAGTGATGAATAATAGTTTCTGCTGCGGGTGGTTCCTTTTCCTTAAAGAGAAACATAAATTTGTATTCAAAAATGGGCTTGAAATCAAGGAAAACTGCGAGCGTCTTAATTATTTTACGTGCCACTAAAATTCATTCGCATAAATTAAATTTAATAAGTTATTAGAAATAAAATTTTAATGAAACTGAAAACTTGGGGAAGAATTCGCATAAAATTTGTATATGACATCTATTTGTATCTGATCTTTGTATTTATATATAACTAAAGATCACCATGCTAAAGCAATGCTACTAAAGCAATCTTTTACAAGTCACGGGTAACTTTTAATCTTTTACAAGTCACGGGTAACACATCAGATTCAAAATTATCCAAAATTCTATCAGAGATCATCTATTCATACGAATGTATGAATCATTTCCACTGTAAGACATCAAATTTAGTTCGTCTTTTAGCGCATTTTCGGCAAATCAGTATACTGGGCTGATGATTATCTAACACAGCTTATTAATGAAGTCAAGAAACCAAAATTTACTTGATAGCTATCTTTTCTCTATCTGAACACGATTAATTTAGATATGACAGGGACTGTAAGGGCAGCAGGTCATTTACGTCACATTGCATCTGATGTTGTAAAACGCATTGAATGTGCAATGACTTACATTTTTCGAATTTAAAATAAAATATAAACTTATCTTAATAATGCCTAATAGCGTACTTGAAATTTCACTTTGATTTTAATGGTTCCCAACAGAAAACTTAAATAATCTGTAATACATGCTGAATAAAATAATCTATAATACATGATGAGTACTTTAACTCGGAAACAAGAAGAAAAGAGTCCTAATTTCAAATTATTAAAATACGGTAGAAGCCAATTACCATAAACTACTACTTCTCCCATTCGTAAATTATTTATAGGTCATAAATATATGAAAAATTAAAACACCAAAAAATATAAACTAATTCGTATTTTCACAGAAGGAAATTTCCTAGCAAACCGGTATGGTAATAAAAACTTATTTTCAGTAATAAAAATAAAAGATAAAATAAAAGTAATATACGTAATTAATAATATAAATTTAATTCCTTATTTCTTCATTTAAAAAAATAACAATCAAAACTCAATTTTGTTATCTCCATTAAAACAGTTTTGCAGTAGATTTCTAAAACGAAATACGAGGTTCTCAGCTAATAGAATTTAGCGTAATGCTGGAAGCTAAAATAATACGTTTTAAATTTCTGAGAATAACAGAGTTCAAATTTATTTGAATTCATTACACTGTTTTTAATTAAACGTTTAATTTCTGTGCATTCTTAAATTATTAACGCAAAAAAAATTACATGGTAGTTAAATCATAAAATGAGTTTATATATGCAACACCCTGCTTTCAGAACAGGATATTCGTTCAAAGGATCGACATTGAAAATGCAACACCCTGCTTTCAGAACAGGATATTCGTTCAAAGGATCGACATTGAAAATGCAACACCAAGAAGGAGTGGTCAGAAATTTATGCAAACCTTAGAGTATACGCACATCACTGAGTTATGCGAATGATGTGAAACGCGCAGCTGGTTTTTGTCCCGGAGGAGCTCTCAGACGCACCTGAAGTAAGATATAAGGGAAGGAACGTGCAGAATGGGCAATATTTGTGTCGTTATTTCTGCCAGACGAATTATCGAATTGTTCGGAGGATACATGTAATAGGAGAGAATGCCAGGCCGCCGTCAACGAAGGCACTTCCAACAGATAGACGATTTTACGAGGGGTATGGTGATCGGACTGAGAAGAGCGGGTTGGTCCTTGCGTCAAATCGCTGCTGATACCCACATGGATGCGAGCACGGTGCATCGGCTATGGCGAACATGGTTCGAACAAGGGAATGTGGGAAGAAGGAGGGGTGCAGGTGCACCTTATGGACCTTATAAGGTCCATGGTGCAGCCAGACTGACGTCAGCACGCGTGGAGCGACGCATCCGCCGACATGCTGTGGCGGTCCCGCAAGTCACTTGTACCGTGATTCTGCAGCACGTGCAAGATACCCTGGATGTACCCGTGTGGACGAGAACCATTTCCCGTCGATTGGTTGAACGTGGCCTGCACTCACGGCGTCCGTTAAGAAGACTGCCATTAACCCCACAGCGTAGACGCCAATGTTTAGAATGGTGCCGGACTGGAGCGAATTGGGAATTGGATGACAGAATGGCGAAACGTCGTGTTCTCAGACGAGTCACGCTTCTGTTTATCCAGTGACAGTCGCCGCATACGTGTGTGGCGTCGACGTGGAGACAGATCTAATCCGGCAGTAACTGTGGAACGCCCCACCGCGCGACAACGCGGCATAATGATTTGGGATGCTATTGCCTACTATTCCAGGTCAGCTCTAGTTCGTATTCAGGGCACTATGACGGCCCAACGATAATTGGATAATGTACTGAGGCCGGTGGCAATCCCCTAACTTCAGAGGCTGCCTAATGCAATGTTTCAGCA
>KK120281.1:45979-56929 GCA_000611955.2 Stegodyphus mimosarum | reverse complement strand
GCAAGGTATATAGATGATGATCTCTGGCCACCGTACTCTCCTGACCTGTCACCAATCGAACATGCGTGGGATGTGATTGGACGCCGTTTGCAGACTCTGCCCCTGCCTCGTTCAGAAGACGAACAGTGGCAAATGGTTGAAAGAGAATAGAGAGCCATCCCTCAGGACACCATCCGCACTCTTATTGACTCTATGCCTAGACGTGTTTCTTCGTGCATCGCTGTCCGCGGTGGTGCTACATCCTACTGAGCCGACGCCGTTCTCGCTCTGTATTCTAACTATCATTTTGAAATAAAAATCGCTTATTGCTGCTTGCTGCCTCTGTTTTTTTTCCAAATTTCATCACTTTCTGAGCTCTCCTTTTTGATGTTGCATTTTCAATGTCGAGCAGTGTATATAGTGTAATGAAAACTCCTATAATAAAAAGAGATAATTTTTATACATTATAAGGCGTTAAAACATAAAGTTTAAAAGTGTTTATCTAGTTAAGCCTAATTAAATTTAAATTTAGTAAATTAATTTTATTTTAAAAATTTAAAAGAGTACTTTTTTGTGTGTCTGCAAAGGTTTGAATTTGAATCTGGTATTCCATTACGAAAAAAATTATCCTGTTAAAAAATTCCCTTTCAACAAGTATGCTGCCTTTTTTTAATTACTGTAAGAAACAAAGACGATTTTCCAGTTACTTACATTATCTACGATGTCTATATTGCATCCATCTTGCAGGAGCATGATCGCAATCGATACATGATGTTTTCTGAGAGCTAAATGCAAGGCCGTACAACCATGCTGCAATATATATGCATTGTAAGATATGTATATATAAAGAAAACAAAACAAAAACGATAGTCGAAATATAAAACAGAATATACAGATAATACATAGCTAACTTCAAAATGTGCATGCCTGTGAAATAGTAGTATTACAAAGATATAAACAAATTACTGTAGATTACAAAGATATAAACTGCTTGAGCAGAATGAAGTATTTAATAATGTAAGCTTCTTGCACATATAGTTAGTCTGACAATTCATAAAAATGTGTCATTTCAGCTTGTAAACACAGAGCTGAAAACAGTAAATGTAAATATAATCACATTTTACTGTTTCTGTTTGCAAACACATACGAATGCAGTGTACTGATAAACAGGAAGCGGATTAACCGTGTTGTAAATTCAGAAGACCCCTGTCTTAAAAAAGGAGTTGAGCTTGTTTTTATTGCGGGCCGACGAAAATAATTCTGCCACGAATCAACAACGCAAAACAAAATGGCCTACTCAAAGTACGAAACGAACAAGGCGTGGTAAAGCAGCAGTTATAGAAGATAATGTCGGCAGTTTATGCAGATAAATTCGGCCACAAAATCAAGTCTTAACCTTTTTTTTACATGAATTTGACAAAAATCTATGACATTGTTCATGTTCTCTTCTAAAATTATGACCATTTTTTCCTGCACTTCCTTTAATCTTATTTCCCCGAATTATTCTAACTTTATTAACCGATCCCTCAAAGCGAGATGAAAATGACATCGAATTTCTCCAAATTAAAAATTCTTTTTTGTCAATAAAATTCTCAAGTTCCATAAAAAAGAACCTTATTCCGAATATGAACTTCTAGGTTATATACAGGATTTCTTTCCAGTGTTGTTTAATTTACATTAGTCAAGCTAAGAGAACCTTAAAATGTCTCCCTGAGGAACATGAGGCATGTGTTAGGGAAAAAAAGAAACATAAATCCTCATTTGCCAAACAGTGATGGTCAGCAAATCTCATTTTCCAATTTTCTGTAGACAGAGTTATTCAAAAAACATCTTCCGTTAGCGACTTAGATTTTCTAGAGGCCTTCATATTCATAAAAATCTTTCAGTTCTAGTTAACGATCCCAATTTTTCAAATTTTCTTTACCCTCAGCTTTTGCGGAAGTTATTACATAGATGATTTCATTTTTTAACGATAGATGATGCCAATAGTTTGACTTCCTTCCTTTCATGGTTATCAACTGAACACAGGCTTCACTTTCGTCACTTGCACTTCTGAAGTTGAAGAAGACGGTTCTATATTTAAACCTTCAAAACTATTACTACTTCGAATTTATGAATATTACGCTGATTCTTGTTGTTTTAACTTACCTAATAATCGAATAATCCGTATTCGCCGTGTTATTTTAACTCAAATACGATAGCTTATTCTGCAAGACACTTGAAGCGCATTTTCATTGTCTCCATTAGCTGATAATAAATACGATTTTACATTAGGAATTTAAATAGCATCTGAAAAAAATATGCCTCTTTGTTTGCACTTGGGATATTTTGCTACTAAATGATTTAACAGTAATGAAAGTTATATATAGACGCGCAGCTAGAGCTTTCAGCGCCTAAGACACAACTGAAGACGGAATGATTTATGTGACTCCTCCTGTTTTCTAAAATGGGGAGCATCAGTTTGATGCTATATGCAGTTTGTTTTATACTATATGCAGTGACAAAACGAAAAAGAGGAGTAGTTACATGCAATACGTAAGAAATCGAATAATATGACGTGCACGTGGGGCTAGTTAAAATTAAATATTACATTGCTTTTGTACACATTTCGATCAATACCGGTCGGTCACAACGGATAAACCTTTTCCTTTTATAATATTTTTCTTATTTTCCCAATTTGTTCTTTTTTCCTGCCATTACTGATTTCTTCCTGAACCCTAACTCAGCCGTCGCTACTCTCAAGGGTACACGTACCACAGGTTCTAAACAGGCTGTTTGGGAGTTACAACTTTTGAAATCAGTGAAATCCGTCACCGCGAAACAGGATTCATTTAGCTTTAACAGAAGAAAGATATTAGGACCATTAACTCCTTGCGGAAGTTTATTCAACATCATTCTCGCAAAAATTGAATTTATGCATTCAAATATTACTGTGCTGCATTGCGACTTCCTTCTTTAAACTGAAGTCTACCGTTATGCATATGCTATATAAATGAATCAGAAGCTAATAGCTATCTGCTAGGTATCACGGACTTTAATATTAAAAGGCAATCTTAATTAACCCAGCACTTTTGTTTCCAATCAATTTTTAAACATGCACATGCTCGTGTAGCATTTTTCCAAGCAGTACAAGCAGGAGAATGTTATAATATAGCAATGCAAAATTATACGCTTAATGACTTACTTTATCCGTTATATTAGGATTGGCTCCAGCTGCTATAAGACATCGAACTGACTCGATGTGTCCTCGCACTGAAGCAAGATGTAAGGCTGTTTCACCCTCCTGAAAAGCACATTTCATGGAATAAAATTAAATAAGAAAGCTAAACTATTGCCATAATTTTGTGAATTACGTATATGCTAATTTTTATATCATTGCATAAATCATGCCAGACAACTGCATACAAAAGTAGCAAGAAATATTATATATTCAAATCATATTCATTTCAGTATTTAAGTCAAAGGGCTTTGTTTCTCAGATCCTAAATAACGAAGCATTAAGTAAATAAGAAGACAGGATTCATATCCGTCATCTTGTCCTGTTCAAGAGATTCTCGGCCGCAGAAGCTACTTGACAAATTTGCGGCATAACAGCAGCATGTTTCTTCTGTTGTAAAGGTTTATGTGCCAAGAAGAGTTTATATTGAGAACTTTCACAATAACGGACAACAAAGCAACTTAATGGAATATTTGTGACTTAGCAACGTTTCTTCTTCGAACCACTTTTCTTTTTTTAATAATAAAGTTTTTATGCCGAGAAGAGTTTGCATTAAGAAAATTCGCAATAACGAGCGATCAAATAAGTTAATACAGCAACACTTTGATTCTTGTTGCTTTTGGTAGCACTATTCAGCACTGAAGACTCCAATTTCTGGACCTTTTACAAACTTTTGAAATATAGAACAGAAGGGATATGATTACTGTCCACTTCCTTGGTTAATCTGCAAATAGCTTGACGAGGATCCAGGTGTATCAAATTATTCAGCACATCCTTATCAAAATGTGAGAGAGAGTGAAGAGAGATTGATGCTGAAATTTTCAACTGGAAAGCAAAAAACCTATTTTTGCAGCTATCCTCAGAAAAATAGCATCTTATTCATAGGCAGCAAAATTTTATCAGGGTGTCTTTGCAGCTGAAAATCCCTAGTACAGGAGATGTCGGAAATGGAACTTATTGTGTATCTGGAATTCCGTATTTCAAGATTTCAAAAGCATAAAGACATTGGCTACGATCACTCAATTCATTATGATTCCAATATACAATATTACTAAAAACATTTTACAATACAGATAATTATCCATTGCACTTCCTTACACTACCGTAAACTTGAGTACTTTAAACACGCAAGTTCTTTTCGGCTTCACTAACTTTAAAATGGGATTAGTCTCATGTACTGGAGAAATATTTTACTCTGGAAACTGGGAATCTTCAGTGATTTCTACCACACAGCTGTTGGTGACTTGAGTAATAGAAGAATCTGATATTTTCTTTCGGAAATCACGAACTGGTAAAACTAAAATTCTTAAGTTCTTAAATAGTATGAGTTAGGTTTGAACTTAATTTGAGTTTAACAAGATAAACTTTATAGTTAAAATGAGCCAGACAATAATAATAAAATTATAATTAAAATGAGCCAGAGACAAATTGTAATGCCACTATCTTCTTTTTTTCTAAATAAATAACATCCCTTTTTATTCTGGATATTTACTCTCACACGCACACACACTTATACATGGTTTTACCAAACTACACTGATGATAATTGAACAAAATTTTAAGGTATTTACAATGTAATTCATCAAAGTTATTGGCTCTCATGAGCCCTTTTCTATTCAGACCTCTATCTAGGTCTTTTGCCTCAAAACTAACTTTCGGTGACTCCTACAAGTTTTCTTAGTTGACATCCCCGTACATCGCACAAATAACTAAAATCAGTGAATTTTTATTTATTTATTTATTAAATTCAGAGTCGCCAGTGGCTTACAGAATACAATATTGCATGCACATGTACTATGTATATACTTCGCACGCATCATCACAAAACAATGTTTTTTGCTCGATTCTAAGAAGATCTGTTTTCCAGTTCTCTGAACCATGGAATCAACGACTTGGAAATCCCATTATCCTGGATTCTCGTTCCTAAAGTATAGTAATCTTATGTATCATTTAAGAAACATTAGAATGAATTTTCACATTTTTGAAATGATTGAATTAAAGTTTTCATAACGAAAGTTAAAATGACTGCTGACACGGTTTCAGAGCTAAAGAGTTAACATTCATAGTTATAGAATCTTGTAGATTATTTGGAATCAGGAAACTGAAGAAATCCATAATGTCTTTGTCGGAATTCGGACCGCAAAAATACGCGTCAAGCTTGCTTTCAATTATATCACGAAGGCATGAGGAAAGGAGGGAGGAAATACCTTATATAACAAAAATATTAAACATGTAGTGCCCATTTTCCATTAAAAATTTTAATAATATCGTGGTATGACATATCTTCAGGAACTGAAAAGGGTGGATTGACATCAAACATCTACAAGTATGAATATAATAAACTAGGCAGTGTCGAAAGCAGAAATAAATAAAATAAATTCAGAATATAAAAAAACAGCATAAGGGACTTACCTCATTTTGACTGTTGATGACACCATCGGGACGACACAATAGCTCCACAGCTTTTGCATGACCCTGTTTTGCAGCTAAATGCAATGGAGTATCCCCTGCCTAAAATGAAGATTATATTATAAAATGTTCCATACAGTTGGTTTAACTTCAACGTTCACTAAATTGCAAAATCAAGTTTCTTATTTATGGCGTTTATTTCAATAAAAAAAAATATTTATGTCAAAAATGTGTAATCTTTCTGAGAGGAAAAGGAGGACTACTGGAAGCAAAAAACTTCGGAGACAGTGAACATAACTTTCCTTGCAGCGTTTCACATTCAATCAAATCTGATAATTTTAGTTTCTAATAATTCTAATCTTCACTGAACGTAATTACATTGATTGCAATTCTAAACCTCATTCAAATTAATCACATTAATTCAACCCGAAAGTTTCATACAAACTTTGCTCTTAATTATCATTTACTATCTTTTCCCTTTTTTCAATTTCTCTGAATACAGGGGGCTATGCATGGTTATAAATTTTTGTAAATATTTAAGTTTGATTGCATTTTGGTTTATATGTATTTTTTAAAGTTATGTGCTGTTTTCATTTATTTATTTAGCGATTACTGTAAAAATTTATTGCATATTTTTCTGTATTTGAATTCATGGCCATTCACTATATTTGTAATTTCGTGTACTGTATTGGATATCTTGTAATTCTGAATCGAAAGACATTTAAACTTGTAAAATGTCAGTTAAGACCTAAGATATTGACAGATTCCTCCTGTTGGATTTAGCGGCAATTTTATAGCTGTCTTTGCAACATTTAAGGATTTAATACCAACGTTTGAAGTTTTTGAAAGACGCATTTTTGAAACCTAGATCCATTGTTCTCGAAGCTTCCAGAAATACTTGGCCAATCTTAAAAATATCTGCTTCACCGAAATCGTGCTTAGGTTAATTAGACAGCTCAGTTCACGCTCAAGGCTTGCTACTTTATGCTTTGCTATAGTAGATACCGCACTTAGTATGATCGCTATTTATGGTTATCATTCAGACATTTTTGTCGGATAGCAAAAGTTCAGGCCTTAATATATGAAAACATGGAAAATACATCGTTTCGCGTCAACAACAAATCGGTTAATGTGATCAAATTATTACAAAATAAATTTTCTTAACTAAAATACGGTCGCCAAGTAAAAAAAATAAATTCGACAACAAGGTCAAAGTAGATTATAAAAATTGCCAAATGGAAGAGAAATGTCGCCAAGTTGTTAAGCCAGCCAGATATCTTAGTTTTGATTTCAGTTAATCATTTAATACTGGGGAAAAAACAATCTTTGACGTAGATTTTTAATAACTCTATCGATTTTGAGGGTGATCAGGCATAAGTCTTTCTTCTTCAGGGCAGGAAAAAAAAAACTATAGAATTTTTTTCTTTACCCGTGACAAAAAAATTCTCTAAAAATATCTACGACAAACTAAGGTTACTTTTCTTTTCTATTTAACTTATAATTTTACGTTGGCATGTCTTCTTCCAGTGAAAGATGCCCTCCGTGTATGAAGGTTAGGGGTACAGTACCTGTCAAATCATTTCCAGAAATGTTATGAGCTGTTGCGTTGAAGGCATTATGAGTAGTTCATAAACAAATTTTTCCATTTTCCATTTTAAAATGCTGTTAAAGTATATATTCATGTGTTTCTAGTTATATTAAATTATTTAAATTCCACTTCTATTTCGAAGGAGGTTTTTTTTTTTTTTTTTTTTTCTAATCGTTTAGTGTTATCATTCAGTTAAAGTCATGAAAATAGCCGTAGACCAACGTGATCACATTAAGGGCCTACTGTGTTGCTGAAAGAAAAAGCGTTTTTCATTATTGTAAATATTGTTGCGTGCGTATGAGTTCGTAACAGATTGAATGCACACAGAAACCTACTACAGTTGGGTGAAACTTATTTTTACCAAAAGAAACACTTTAAAGTTCCGAAACATACGATATAAAAAATACTCGCACAGTCCTTCTCAGTATCACAGAGTATTCAGTAGTTACACTTCCAACTCCTAAGAACGTTAAACACAGCAAAATGCAAAGCGCATCTTATGAGCTAAACTAACACGAATATCTCTGTACTCAGAAATCTACACTGAACTGAAAAAAACTGAGAACTGATTCCCTCTCCGGGCTAATATAGTTTTCCCTCGGCCGCCGAGAAATATCTAGTATCTTCTCTTTCTCGAAATTGCTGGAAAACATATACGGTTAAAATTACAAATAAGAGCCGGATACGGTTATAGTTACATATAGGGATCAATTAAAGTTATATAGGGACCGGACTAAAATGTCGCCAAATGATCGCGAAATTTGGCGGGTTTTGGTGATTTTACGCCAAATACGGTGGCAAAAATAGGATGCCAAAACAATCGCCAGCTTGGCGATATCTCGCCATTTTAGCGCGATAGCCCTTTACCTCAATGTTAAATAGACTTGCCCTGCTATCTTATTTTTCCAGCAGAGCTTCGTCTTCTCAAACTTTCCATATTACATTATACAAAAGGTACTATAATTTCACATATAATTTCACTAAAATTATGTACACATATACAAAATTCTTAACAATATAGCGTTATTTATGTGTCACTCTATACTGCTATGCATCTTTAACAGCATCAATCAGGTTAGTACTGTGCCTTAATTTTACCAAAATTTTACACCATGTATGTTTTCATCTTATCGCTGTATTATGTTTGATTCTTAGTTGCATATAACAGGTATACATAATTTTTTAATAATACATTCTGAGGCAGACATTAATCTACGCGAGATAAAAATAGTTAACATTTTTTAACATGCTATTTAAATAATGCTCTGTGTTAGATGAATTTAACATTTGCAACTGTGAGATTTGCACAACTACTCAAACAAATTCTGATTTGTGTTAAATCCCTCTGGGATGTATTTTTATATAACAGTGTAATAAACTAAAATAATGAAAAATGTAGAGAATATTTCTTATGAATTAATAATAGTGTCTGAATGCTAAAACTCTCAAGTAAATTATGAATGCATACTTATTACTTCTTTGTACGAAGTAAAGCAAGTATTATAATCACGAAAAATTTCGAGTACCAATATTTCAACGAAAATATTCATTTTGACTGCTACGGAATGCAATTTAGGGATTTTTTTGCTTGACATCTGCACGTAAGGACAGAACAAAGAACTCTTTTTTTTCCGCACATACTTTCTTCCGTTCTCTTTGTACGTACGTATGCATGTATGTATCTCGCATAACTCAAAAACGAATAGCCTCAGAACCTTGAAATTTTGTGTATAGGACTGCTATAACATGTAGATGTGCACCTCCTATTTTGATTGCAATCAGCGGCTCCAAAAGTATATATATACACTGGTGTGCAAAAATTAAGGACGAAGTCGAAAATTTAGCATATCAGCTGAACGAAGAGGCAGAGCGGACAGAAAGACCAATCCGGAGATTAAGTAAGGTGATGTACGGTAGCACATGCGCAGATATGCAGGTAGACGTAATGGGGGAGTGTCTGAGTAGTATAAAGCATGTTGTCGGTGTAAGATCAGTATTTCTGGCAAAGAGATTGCACGCCGTATAGCAGTTAAAATCACACCGAGTTGCTGCCTCAGCGAGAAATGGCGAATAATCAATCTGTTAGACGACATCTGGATGCTTTTACCCGAGGTCGAATCATTGGGAAGTTGGAGGAAGGCCGCAGTGTGACAAGTGTGGATGCAGAGTTCGGAATTGCTCACAGCATCGTTTCCCGACTTTGGAGACAATTTCAAACTACAGAAACAGCTATCCGGGGGTTTAGTAGTGGTCGTCCACGAGGAACCACACCCGCAGATGACCGGTATATTGCCTTACAGGCCAGAAGAAACAGGCGGCAGACAGCGGGAGAAATCGCTAGACACACGACACAGGCGACTGGACGACCGATATCGCGTTTTACCGTGGCCAGAAGACTGCACGGTGGTGGTCTGTTTGCACGACGCCCTGTACGGTGTGTACCTCTAACGCCTGCCCATCGGAGAAGGCGTTCTCTGTGGTGCCGGGAACACCGGAATTGGAGAGACAATGAATGGGGACGAGTACTCTTTACAGATGAGAGCAGATTTAGTCTGAGTTGCGATTCTAGACACATACACATCTGGACAGAGCGGGGAACACGCAATAACCCCTTCAACATCATCAAAAGGGACTGTTTTGGAGGTCGCGGAGTTCTCGTTCGAGCAGACATAATGCTTGGTAGCCGGACCGACCTTCATATCTCCCAAGGAGGTTCGTCACCTGGGACTGCTATTGTAACGAGGTTCTTCTTCCTTACATGCGTCTTTTCACAAGGGCTATGGGTCCTCAGTTCCTCTTTATGGACGACAACGCTCCACCTTATTGCACAGTTACTCTCGAAGAGCTGTTGAAGAGTGGAGATATTGAACACATGGATTGGTCGGCAAGGTCTCTGGATCTAAATCCCGTCAAGCATGTACGGAACTTACTAGGGAGACCCGTGGCAGCACGTAACTTATCGCCAGTAACGATTCCGAAACTGCGATTGGTGCTACAAGAGGAACGAGCAGCAGTGTCTCAACAGCTCATTAACAACCACATATCCAGTATGCACAAATGAGGTGAAACCTGCCTAGCAGTCAGGGAAGATCATATCCCCTATTAAAGACCGGATGTTTCTTGCTGGACACCCATCACAGGGATGTTTCGGCCTTCAGTCGCATTGCGCTCCATACTACTTTTTCAATAAAGCTTCTTTTTATCCTTCTGATTTCTGTTTTAGTAAGTGTTGCTTACATTACTCATGTCCTTACGTATTGGGGATCTTACGGTATTAAATGTGTTGATTTGGAAAGCTTTTGTACAAAGTTATATTGAAAAAACCGTCTCGTCCTTAATTTTTCACACCAGTGTATATATATATATACATATATCAGCTCTGTTAATCGGCTCAGTGAGCTCAGTTTTTTACTTCCTTGTGCGAAGTAAAAAAGGAAGTATTGGAATTGCGAAAAATTTTGGGTATCATATTTCAACGAAAATATCTATTTTGACCGCTATCGAATGCAATTTAACGATGCTTTTGAGTGGCATTCGTACATAAGAACAGAAAAAGAACTCTTTTTCCAAAAAAATATAAAACTGATTTAAAATGCATTCTGAAGAGAATTTTTCCGTGGCGTCTGTGCGTACGTACGTATGTATGTATGTATCTTGCATAACTCAAAAACGGACGGGGGCCTCGGGACGTTGAAATTTGTATATAGGACTGCTATAACATGTAGATGTGCACCTCCTATTTTGGTTAATCGGCAGCA